>VZSF01002486.1:274028-311894 GCA_013398295.1 Chionis minor
TATATATATATATATTTATCTCTTGGGAGAATATTTCCTTGCCATTACAATTCAAGATTAAAATTGAAGGAGGTCAGGTCTGACTTCATAGGTTTTGTTCAAGTCTGTTTGCAAAACCACTGTCACGAACATGCACTTACTCCACTGCCCTACAAAACTATGTGGTACTGCCCTACACCGAGTTACACAGCACACTTCGTAGGCGGCACCCACGTTTCAACCACTTGGACTGTGTATTTACTGCCCCTTGCAGGGCTTCAGTACGTGCCCCAGGCAGCCATGGCCATTGCCATTTACACTGTCTCCGGCTTTAGAAAGTGCAAATTCAGCACTAAATGAACCAAAACAAATACGCAAAACTGACTCCTTGTGTGTCCAAGACTCCTAATGCTACAAAAAAATAATAAGAAATCATATACGAATACATTAGTTACACTTTTGGTTTGGCATTCAGTCTGTATCACCCACAGGGCGCTGATCCTGTTACGATCTTCATTGCCTTCAAATCCCTTTTTGATTTAAATAGGAAATGGAGACAATTCTCATCTTTCAAGGCTTCTGGCTCTCCCCAGGTTTGTTGTTGTTTTTAACATGCAGCAGGACCTTCTGTTTCAAGGTTAATTTTGGCCTCACCAAGTGAAAACAGGTCACAGTGACACGCTGTAGGGCTGTCCGGCTTCGCACCAATTAATTCCATGAATTATTCTAGCCCTGTTTTGCCTCTTTCCCCGCAGAGTGTCATAATATAACTGATTAGCGCACGATAAATTCAGCAGCTATCGGGCCAAACAATTGCAAGGATTTTGCACGGCAGACGCTTTTCCAGAATTGATTTTAGTTGATAAACAGGAACGCCAGCTCAAGCGCTGTAAAAGAGCATGAGGAATGGCATGTCTGAAGTGCCCGGCGCTGGCTTCCCGTCACAGGAATGCCACACTCCCCATCGCTAGGGCTGCGATAAGCCCGACTATGTTTAGCAGCTTTCGCCACCAGGCTGTATATCAGAGCGGCCAAAGCTGCCGTTTGACACATTAGGTGTCCTGTCAGCACAAAAATGCTTTAACCTTTAGCTGGTCGTGCACATACTGATAACGTCAGAGCCACACGTAAATCTAGGTAATCTTAGAAAAACGGTGAGGTGGGAAGGAGGTTAAAAATTGCTGCGAATTAAACCATGAATTGGTTTGAGGGAGCTGAGACACACAGATCTTGCTGTGGTACTTTGGTAACAAGAAACTGAGTTCATGCTTTTCCTGATGTTGCTATAGGGTCCTGTGGGACTTACAGCTGCCAAGCTGCGGGAAACAAACTTTATCAGAACAGAGAACCCTGGAAACCAAACTTCAGAGACAAAACCAAGGCAGAGACATTAGTTTTCTCTACAGAAAAGCTGTCCCAGGAAAGTAAATTCTGCACTAATAGCCACTGAAATACAAAGTCTTTTGAAACAAAAGCAGCTTAAGATATCCAATGAAACAATTTTTTTTTTTTTTTTTTTTAAAGCTGCAAGCACTGACACAAAAGCATAACTGGGATATGATCTGGAAGTCCAGGGCAATTTGCACTCAGAAGTGTTCATACCTCTAGACTTGTCAGCTGTTGACATCTTATTACCAAGGTCAATATCTTGAACAAAAAAACCACCAAACCCAAAAAACATTCCACCCCCCTGACAATAGGAACTAAGGTACAAGCTAAAAACCATCTGCAGTTCTTTCTTCTGTTGTTTAGAAGCAAGAACTACCAAAAAATACCAAATCACATTTGGTCAGTTGTTCTGACCTAATTCTATTTGACGAAGTTCTATTTGACCTTAAGCTTTCAAAAAACTTAATAAGTTTAAATAAAATCGTGGGGGGGGTTGGACTAGATTAGTTTTCAGGGTACCTTGTTCTGATATTCATAGAGCTTAGATTTTTTTCATTTTGAAATAAACTCTATTTCACATTTATTAAATTAAAATAATTTTTGGTAAAAACTGAAAAAGTACGAACTGACCTGAAGCCTTTTCCTCCAAAGTTGCCAAAGCTTTGGAGACCTTTGTTTCCGTCACAATTCAGGTTTTAATATAAACACACATGCAGTAAATTTAATAAAATAAAAATTTAAAAAAAAAGAATTCTGAGAAACTGTATTTGCAAAAGTAGCTTCTAAATATTGGGAAATAAAAGAGAAGACAAAGAACTTGGGGATTTCTTCTAGGGGAGACAATAAACAAGCAACAATAAGTGAAGAGACAATAAAAAACTTAGTTGGCCAATACGATCATTCTTTCTGTGGTTAAAAAAACCTAACACAGTGCCAGATTATGCTGATTGGCCCAGTATGAATTTCAAAAATTAATATTAAAAGCAAAATCCAGAATAAATTAAGTAGTGGCATCCAGTGCTGCTAAGAGTGAATCGAGGACTTAAAACTGAATAATGACGGGTAGAAGAGATGCAGATGTAGAATTAAGATAGTCTCAAATACTCTGTCCTCCCCTGACTTTTAAGAGAAAGACACATGCAAAGCTAGCAGAAAGGCTCACATCCAGATGCCAACCAGAGATGCAGTGGTCAATTCGTAAGTATTATGGGGAAAACATAACCCTCCCTCCACTGAAATACAATTGCTGAGGAGCAATCAAAGTATCAGCAACAGACATCAAAGTGCTGGAGAACAAAAAAAAAACCTCACAACTGAACTCAGGCTGAAAATGAAACTGTGTGTGGGGTTACACACTATAGTCAAGTAACAAGAATCATTATGCTGGAGTTTAAAGGCAAGGAAGAAAGAAAATAAAAAGCCTATGTGTAGGAATCAACCACTGACCTGGAAGACAGCACTTTGATGATGATAATGCTGTTGTTACACTTTCATGCAGCATTAAACACATAATTCATAAAGCTCAGGTGAGTTTCAGGTTAGAATAACACTGAGACAAGAGCAGAGCACAGTTATAGTAATTGGAACATTGCAGAGGCGATGTGAGTAGGTCTGTCCTGAGCATTTCTTCAGCGAGAGGGGGGGAAAATGTCACCAATAAAAACAAATTTAAAGTTTTATAACAGCAAAGTTACACTACCTGAATCAGCAGCTACAAGATTTTGCCCAAGACGACAGCAGAGCTATGTGAGGTCAAAATCCAATAACGCAGGCCGAGGCATCACACGTTAGCCAATATGGCCAAGGGTATCTGAGACACAACAAGCACTTATAGTTGAAGTGTGTGGGAGTAAGCAGGAGAGGGACAGAACTAAAATAAACAGCATTTCTTACAGATGAAAGAGCAAAGATGATCTCACAGCAAAGCACAGACTGTTAATCTCCTCCTTATAGGAGACGTTGGGGAGCTTGACCTCACTACAGCGACTAGAATCAACACAGCAATGAAGGATACTTGGGTTTGCACAGTGTTTTTTTCAAAAAGCTGACTTTGGCTTCTGCTAAGTGGCCCAGGTATGGGATATGCTTGAATAAGCGTATCACATGTTACTATATCAGAGCAGTTAATTAATGAGGCTGAAAACAGATGTTGGAAGACCTTCAACACTAAAGAAAGCTGCAAGGATGTACGGCAGCTACTCCTAAATCTACAGTTTGCGCAGGGAGAGCTTTGCATCTTGGAACAGTAACGCTGCAGCTCCAGCATTAATAGAACTCGCAACAGAGAAAGGGATAGCCCAGAAAGCCAAAGCCTACAGCAGCCATCAAGTGAAGGATCGCTTCAAACTACTGCTACCTGAGTAAAATTATATGCTGGAGAATAGCCCATGTGAAGTAGTGATTTACAGCTTTGCACGACTGTTCCGAGACACTTGTAGGGATGCAATATGGTAGAATGATCTTTTTGAGATGCAATCCACATACATTCAAGCTCATCTGTGGCGTTTAAAGCTCACTTGCAGGGAGGAGAGGCAGCAGTGACCTGCACCTTTACATACACGGAATCACTGTAAGCATTTTCCAAGGTGTAGCTGCTCACAGGCTAGGGAAAGGTTTGGGTTGTGCTTCTATGGAGCTACAAGGAGGACACTTCTGGAGCAAAGCCTCTGGCAGTGGTAGAAGCTATCCGGATAGCAAGAGGCACATTTGAAACACACCATGTTTATAAAGTTCATTTCTTGTCAGCTTTAATGCTATTTGACAAGTCCCAACCCCCAGCTCCATCAGTGTGTTTGTCTCTACAAATATTTCTGCGAGGGTTTTAAAACAAATTCATCGCTCTGCATTCTGACCCCTTGGAATTTGCTAAGAGTGCTTTAGCAAAAAAACCAACAACCTTGCTGCATGGCAATTAAATTTTTAAGAAAAGGGGTAAGAAACTGCAGAGGTGAGTGTTGATCTGTTTCTTCTTTGGCTGCAGTTTTTGGATTTTTGCCACTGAAAGTGAAGAGGACCAGAACGCAGCCATTTGACTTCTGAACAGTCTATCTTAAGATTACCATCATTCCCTTCTCAATTTTTGGTGGAGATGATAAACATGTCTCTTAAATCAGCACCAGATACTTCTCTTAAATCAGAAATAAAATGAATTCTTGCAAGTACTACACTTTCCCCTGAAAACAATGAATTTACAATTTACTTTGTTTCTTTTTTCCTCTTATAGTTAATCTTTTTCTTTCATGCCCCAAAACCAACAGGCTGAGTTTTCCCCATGGGCTATTGATGGTATTAAAGTGGACTGTTCCACAGCTGTGCCCTACTGCTTGCCCTATTGATCGGTTTCTCACATGGCTCTTAATAGGTTTATTGATATTTTGGATTCATTTTGTCCTGATTTTTGTCAATCTTCGCATTTTCACAGTCAGGTTCCATTTTGCTTGAGGAATGTATGCAATTAGTCCAGCTCTTAAAAGCCGAGTTCTTTTACTAACAATTTAGCTAGTGCCTTTATCTACTCAGCTTCTTTTCCTTTTCTAGTGTTTCTTTGTCGTTTTTTTTTTTGTTTTGGTTTGGTTCATGTATTAAGGTAGAACCTGTGTATTACCTGCTGATTTCTGAATGCATGCAGCTTGGTTGCAATCTACAAACAATTTTTTGTTCTTCTTGTGAATCTCAGTCTACCATTCTTGTTTGACAATGTTCTAAAACCTTTTTTATATTTGTTAGTTGTTTTAACATTCATTAATTTTGAAATCCTTTGCTGGTATTAACTGACATAACATTAATGTTGCTACAAAGTAATGATGCTTTACTTCAAGCCGAAGTTAGTTTCTTTGCCTTTAAGAAAAAAAGTTAGCAAATAAATGTATTTAAGTCTGAACTGTTACTCATTTAAAAGTCTTACTGAAGAGCAGAAAATAAGTCCAATGAAAATATTTGTCCCTAAGATTGCAGGGAGTATTGAAAATGTGCAGCTTCTGGAACCTCATCAAAAGACAGAGTACTAAATGGGTTTACTGATCACTGACAAACATTATGTCATTAAATGCTTCCAAGTTTCTCACATGTTAATTACTTCCATTAATTTTGGATAATTTTACGAGATTATATCCTTATTTTCAGTATTCATGTGATGTTCTTGATTTGAAAGAATTAAGATACTTCTATTTTAAAGTTTGTTTTTTCAATATAAGAGTCAACCTCATTTATAAGCCTTATTTTCAGTTACTTTTATGACCTTTTTCCAGAATGCTACTTCAAGCACTATATTGCTTTACCTTTTTGCATACAACTTTGCTGTTTGGTTTTGAGGCTATACCTGCTGTTTTTTTACAAATTTATGGTAACAGAGAGCTTTGCAATATCAAAGTTTTTAAATCCGTATGAATGTCACTTGTAGATTAAAGCAAAACAAAAACAACTCTACCCTTCTACTTTATTAAATATTACTTTAAATTCACTCAAGGAACAGGGGAAACCACAACAGTGCACTATCAATGCAAAACCAAGACATAAGAATAGTCTTCTCATGTTCTTAATATAATTTGTAATCAAATCTAATTTACAACAGGCAAAGAATAACCTGCCTCACTGCAGGCTATGTTAGAAATTCTCTCAGTACTTCACAGATAGCTTCATTGCAAGGAGGAGACCTTATTTCCCTAAGTAAGATCAGAAATCTCAGTGTAACTTTCTGTAATTTTGAATACTGATGAAGCAAAATCCCCCATGAAGTTAACGGAAATTTTACCTCTGACTTGGTCAGATTTTAATGCTAGTATCTGCAACATTTCAGGGTCTGAGGAAGAACCAAAAATTTTTTATTTATGAAAGATTATCTTGGGGAAACTAAAGGCTTTATAATTTGCACCACAGAGTCATTAAACATATTTTTAAAGGCCCTACATTTAAGCAAGCTGATAAATTAGGAAAAGTATCAGCTTTTAGAATAGCACACAGAGGCTTTCACTTGAAAAAAGAGATTTATAACTGCCCATGTGCTCATTCACTCAGTAGGAATTAAGGCTGGGATGCCTCTTACAGAGTAGGCCACAGCAAACAAATCACAGGTTTAGTAACTTTTTTTTTCCATCTCACAGCTTTTACAAATACGACTTCACTCCATTTCAAATAACCGTTTATGTACATAATCATATTATTTTCACTAGCATCCTCCATGTTTCTTAGACCACTCTTCATCTGCTTTTAAAGTAAACAAATTCTTCAGCACAGGCACTGCTCAACATCTGGCATAATGAAACTCTAATTATAAGCAAGGCCTCTAGGCCCTCCTGTAAAACAAGTTAAAATTCATTTGAGAAAGTAACATTTCTTCTGGTGTTCCTCAAGCAGTAGAGGACAGTAATACAATTTCTTTAAAATAAGATACATGTGTCTGGAAAATAGGTCTATCTATAAGTTACATTTATACATTGAGTTGCTTCAAATTTTAGCTGAGTTGGAACCAAGACTGCATCTGCCTTTTGTTTACACAGCAGGATTAGAATGGGAGGATAAATGAGGGGTTCTTGGCTGGCTGAGGATTATAGAAATAACTGAAAGACCTCATAAAAACAGATAGCATCCTGCTTCATATTTGCAGCTCCAAAAAGCTAAAGTTTGGCAGGCACACGCTGTGGATAAAGCTTCCTTATTTGGGAAGAAAAAAAAGCAGTAATACTAAAAAGGTTGAGAGAGAAGCAGTGTTGTCTGAAAAGACTTAAATTCAGATAAGCTAAAGTAGGTCTATATTAACTGGGCAAGCATCAAACTGATGGTTTGATAACCACCACTTCCAACGGAAGAGTTTGGACTCTCTGAAGTGTGTTTCCAGTCAGTTTTTATTAGACAGCAATATTTAATATCTGAACACAGAGTGTTCAAGCTTCCTTCCCCTTTGAAGCCTGGAGCGTTATGGCCGCACACAAGCAGGGAATTAGAGAGCCTCCTGTTTCCTGTGGTCAGCAGCATCTCGCCCGCAAGCCAGGAAGGAGGCAGTGCCAACTGCTGGTCAATAAGCAGCTGCATTTTCCTGTAAAGCTCTAAAAAGGTACTAAATGTGCAAACAATAGGGGCCAGCGTTCAGTCTGCGTCATGCTGGAAAACTACCTGCCATTTAATAGAAATCAGGTCCTCAGAGAAATCATAGGATTGAAAAGGGACTCTTAAAAGTCATCTGGGCTGTTTCTTTGTCGTGACATGACATCGGTTATACCCATGTCATTCCTTACCAACAGTTGCTTAATCTGTTCTTCTCCAAGGTCTCCCATGCCAGACGGTCTGCAGGGCTGCCTGCTCCAGTGATTCACCATCCTGTCAGGTTTCCCAAAGTCTAACCCAAGTCTTCTTTCATAGAATCATAGAATCACTTGGGTTGGAAGAGACCTTCAAGATTGAGTCCAACCATAAACCTATGCCAAAACCACCCCTAAACCATGTCCCTCAGCACCACATCCACCCGTCTTTTAAATACCTCCAGGGATGGCGATTCCACCACCTCCCTGCGCAGCCTGTTCCAATGCTCGATAACCCTTTCGGTAAAGAAGTTTTTCCTAATATCCAACCTAAACCTCCTCTGGCACAACTTGAGGCCATTTCCTCTTGTCCTGTCGCTTGTCATTTGGGAGAAGAGACTGACCCCCACCTCGCTACAACCTCCTTTCAGGTAGTTGTAGAGAGTGATAAGGTCTCCCCTCAACCTTCTCTTCTCCAGGCTAAACAATCCCAACTCTCTCAGCTGCTCCTCCTAAAACTTGTTCTCTAGACCCCTTTGCTGCAGTTTCAGCCCGTAGGGCTTATTGTCCTCCTACCCCACAGAAACGTGGGGAAAATTCACACTTTGTCATTGCAGTAGCCTTTTAATAGATAATTACTACATTGGTGATCCCAGTATTCTCTAGACTAAGCTGTTTCAACTCCTTTGACCTTTTTTTTTTTTTGTAGCTCATGGTTTCTAGACTCATGATCATTTTTGTTGCCCTCATCAGAGATGCAGACCCCCAGACCTGACACACTATTCTAGTCAGGATGTTACCATGTTTAACTGAACAGGGATACCTCTCCTGTCTTGCATGGTCTACAATTGCTGTTACAGCCCAGCACGAAAAGTCACTTTTTTGCAACAAGAGTTGCAACAAAATAATATTAATACAAACTGGTCCTTTTCAGACAAAAGGAACAGCATATCAACTCAGACACAAACATTCATATACAAACATATAGGTGCAACATTCTCATACTACCAGGAGACAGCTGTAGCAAAAATACTTCATATTCACTTTTCCAACCCAAGTCTTCGCAGCGGTCACGAGCCACATCCAGTAGCCAGCTGCAAGGATCCCACCCCGGGATCTGGTTCAAACTATTCTAGTAGCAGCTCCAATACTGTAAAAACTACATGGCATTAAAGTGAAGACAAGGCGTCCTTCCATGTGGGAGCCAACATTTTCAGGCACAACTCATCATTTGCATTATTATATACTTACGAGTAAGTATATAATATCTTTTGAGGTCAACTCAACTCTCTACATTTGAGACCTCTAATTCAGTTCCAGGTGGATTTTGTAAAATCCTCAACAGAGGGTTAAAAAAAAAAAAACCCACAACAAAACAAAACCCAAACCAAGTACATCTTTTCTGGTAAGAGCATCTTAGACAGTAACACCTAAACTCAAATGGAAATTGAAGATATTCCTGAAAATCCTCCCCACCACAAATATTTCCATAGCTGTCAATGGGAGTCAAAAAATTTAGGAAGCCTGAATAAAAAGATAGTGACTATATTCTGTTTTGCTCAAGGGGGTCTACAGGGATGACAATAACTTGCAGATCTCAGATACTTTGCAAAATGCTGTATCTCCATGATATAACCCTTGGCTTATCTCCATATTTGCTTGCTACAGCCCCACTATCTCTTGTTTGGTGTCTTCAGGAGATACAGGGAGGCTGAAAAGGATTAGCAAAGCTCTGGAAAATGTCTGAAGCCAAGACAGACATGGTTCTTGCAGCAGTTTATTTATGTAAGTTTGGCTGCTGGGACCAGCTTGTACACACACAAAACACGACCAGGACTAACTTAAGGTCTGACTACTTTTTTATATTTGCACAGCATTCAAGAAAAGCTAGAACTTGAAGACTGGTTTGTTTTTTTTTTTTTTTCTTTTCTAGAGCAAAAGATCTCCTGAAAAGACAAAGAGGCCATGGAGCGTCTCTTTTGGAGTCCAGTCCTTTTAGTTAAACTGGACATGCTGAAGTAGCCAGTAGAAAGAAGAACCAGTTAATCTGTCCCTAAATTGAAGTTAACTCGACCTGTGGTTTTGGTTCAGCAAAAAGCCTCTAAGTGTTATTGCCGAGAACTGCAGCAACAAAAGAGAAATTGGGAACAGATTTTTCCAGAGTGTTTGTAATGCATCTAACCTTTTCTCCCACAGAACTGGTAAGCGTATTTCTTATACACAGAGAAGCTAACATATGTATACAAATGTTTATACATAACTTGAAGAATAAAAGAAATACATAGTTCCCTAATTGTTTTCAAAAGCCACAAATGATCCTAAACATCTTTGTAAACAGATCTGACTGAATGCCTTCAGAAGGTTAAAGTTCAGCTGTGGACTCTTGAGCTAATTTACTGTGTCATAAAACTTGAGATCAAAAACTATGTAGAATGATAAAAGAAGACTAGAAAGAATAGTAAGGATTACAGCTCATGATAAAGGATATAGTAACATGTCAAATGGAGGATTCCAGCAGTTATTTATTTCTAAAGAGCCTGGAAGCAATTACTAAAGCTGAAGAGCTGTGGTTTTAATGAATATGGAAAATTATTACATGCCAAAAAGATCCAAATCCATGATTTAAGAATATTAAGTAAACCAATAATTTGATTAGGATTGCTTTAAGCAAAAGGCTAAGTAGAAAATATTTGAGAAAAGCAAATGTAGAATCTGTAAATTAAAAAAAAAAAAGAAAATAAGAAGTTGTACTGTGAAACATGCCTTACTAATAAACAAATAAAACAGTAGAAGTCTGGAGAAGCTCCCGGCAGTGAGTTACATCATTTACTGCAATGTTTGACTAAATTTCAAATGGACTCTGAGTGCAGAATGTTCTTTGTATAACACTAGCAAGCCAATGGTGGGCTCCAAATAAAAGGAAAGGATTCATCATTTACCATCCGTTCAGCAGCTTTCTTTTCATTATAACAAGAGGCTGTTTCAGTCAGAGCTGTGCAGATTCTCTGTGCTGAGTTTGGTTCAAAGTGTTTTTATGCAATGCCAGCATCTCCAGGGATTAGCTTCCCTGCAGGCCAAAGCTCTCCCAAGTGCTGGGACTGTGATTTGTTTGGGTCAAGCTGTGCTTGCCATCTCTCCCCTCAACTCTCTTGAGAGTACTAGTTCTCAATGACGGGGCCTGATCTGACCTCGTTCCGACAAGTGAAGCTCTGCAGCCTATCACCCCTCACACTGCATCCAGAGGCAATCTCAGGATACTAGAAATGCACCCCATGGCAGCTCTTTTCACCCTGTCCCAATGGGGCCCTGCTGTTCCACTCCACATGTTTGGTTCTGTGGTTAACCACATCCTTCTGTCTTCAACTTCCATTTTGCAGCCGTGTTAACACAAGAGACCCAAATGCAGTTGTCACCCACCAGGTGCTTCTTAAGAAAGAAGCAAAAGGGATCCTAACAGGTTCTCTTATATAGACAGACACATCAACTCAGATGTGTCCCATCTTTTCAAAAAAGCACTTATAATACACCAAAGCTTTGTATACCTAGTGCTATCTCCTACAGCACAGACAAACCAGCTGACTCGGGTAGGAAACAGATTGGAAGGGGCATGCAGACTGGAAGCGAATACATAAACATAATGCCACCCATTGTTAACAGTCACCCTCATTCTTGGAATTAACTCAGTGTACTTGCCTCAGCATAGGAGCTAAGATGTGACACCAATAATATATTGCATTTCCTAATAGCTGGAAAGTATAAAATCCTTTCAACAAACTGATTAAATATCTGAGTCTCATTTGCAATTAAGCACAGTATTCTATAGTTGATGGGCAAAAATTAAACAGAATCCAACCCATATGGCAAATGCCTCTAAATGGCTAAATAATCAGAGAGCAACAAGGTATAGTCGTGCACACTGGTGTTTAAATACAATAAACACAGCTGAAGGAAATGCACAAGACAGCAAGCTTTATCAGGGGGCTCACAACTATTAAGTAGCACTAACAATTCCTGTTCAATACTGTGAACAAGGCAGGCACCTCTAAACAGTGTTTTCAAAAAAATCAGGCTATTTTGCCATAAATACGTTGGTCTATAAACATAAAGGTATAAAGTATTATGACAGGCCTGTTAGATTACATCAGAGTCTGACAACTGAATCTAATAGGCCCAAGAGATAACATCGTTTGTATTTTTGTATATAATATCTTTTCCACCAGAACCAAACCTTCTCCGCTTTCCATTGTTAATAAGTTAAAATATTTAGCAAGCTTTATGCCCAGCACCAGAGCTCAAACCAATGCATTCAAAAGGTACATCCCGTTTTATAAGACTACTGAGACTATTTTCTTTTTTCACTTATTTTGGGATCTCATAGCAAGCCCTATATTTAGGCTAAATCTTTCAGTCTTCAAAGCTTCCTCTGACTGAGAATGTCCAACATTATTTTCATTAAGTATTTGAAATTGTTTGTGAAGGATGAGTAGAAGGCACCATTTTGTGGGATGAGTGATGTACCTACAACAATGATCTTCCTTACCACATGCATTCCTCAGAAAGATGCTGGTAACATCTCAAAAGAAAGAGATGGTCCTAACTATGGGAAGGAGCTGGACTCGCACCACTGCTCAGGCAGCTGCAGCATGCCAAGGAAATTTTTTTTCCCCCCTCTTCTAGAAAACCTAGCAGCTCAAAGACAATTTCTAAAAAAAATTTTCACTGTCTACAAGGTTAAGCCAAAAGCTGGACAATAGTAGATTTAGAATTACCTATATGTCCTTATACAAATAAGTTATGATACTGTTCAATTAGAGGGCTACACACAAATTTTCTCTGCAAGATATTTGTCTTATAAGGGAAGTAGAATTGATGCATAAAGTGGCAAATTGACATAGCAAGAGCAGTTCCGAATCTGGAGTTTCTGAACTTTTGAAGGCCAAGATTGCAAAGTAAGTAGTATTTTTTTTAAAAAAATCCCCCACTGCTGCTAATCTACAGTCTGTAATATCATTTTAGTAACATCAGTGCTATTCCATTAGTGCAAAATTTAGTGCTAAGGAAGACATGACTATCTAATATATATTGTACATCACTAAAAACGTAGGTTGATATTTATAAGACCCCATGGCTGAGCTCATGCAGCATTATCCTGCTGTTCTTTTGCCCCAAATATGCACCTTACTACTTAAAACTACTTAAAAGGATGGTGACACTCACAGATTGGCAGCACTGGGCATCTTTGTTAACAAAATGTTTGCAGAATTGCTTGCGGAGGACATAAGAATGTTAACGAAGAAGATTTCTACAGTTCTTTTGTAGGTTGTCTTTAGGTTTAGTTTTAGCAGGCAAGATGGGAACTATGATGCTCATTCTGCGTGTGTCAACTGGAAGTGGACTATAGCTTGGACCTAAGACGAAATTGTTGTGGAACTCTTGGAGAGTTCCTCAGCAAACCTTCCTGTTTGTTTCAGTGCTTTATTCCACCTAGAACTAGGAGGTTAGAAACAAAAGGGGCCTATTGTAGAGCACAGGCATATACAGAGAAAACACATTATTGTTAAAAAAAGAAGCTGTTCTAATGAGAAAGGAGCAATGTGTTTGCAAACTCTAAAACTCTAAGATACATGTATTTTAACACATACGCTGAAAGACAACACACAGAAAGCTATTCCCATTCCAGCAAAATGCAGCAGGCAAACTCTTAAGTAGATATACTCAACGTTAAAGAAAAGAAGTGATTAAAGCATCAAAAGAAATTATTTATGCCAGAATTTTGCAATAGAAAAATATTCTGAAGGAAATAAAGAGAACTGAACTAAAAGAAAAATAAAGACTTTAAGAACGGCACCTAAATTTGCTCAATCCTGACTCTTTCCAATTATACTCAGAATTGAGAGTCAAAATTCAAACTCCTCCATACTACAGACAACTGAAAATACCCCATTCCCCCATCTCTGGAAAATGACCAAGTCTTTCCCTTTAAAGGAGTAAAGAAGAAACAGTCTTTCTTACACCAAAGTCCTAATTGAAAGAACATGGCATGACCTGAAGCAATACGTTAATTAAAACCACTCCGCATTTCTTTTCCAAGCAAAGTCCTTTTGTCTGACTTTTATAGATTAATTTGACACACTCCCTTCCCTTGACTGGAAAGTTCTGGGGTTTTTTTTGTTTATACTGTACAAAAGCATGAAATTATTGTCCTTAATGCTTTGTTCTTTATAATTGCATGAAATTTAGCAACATTTTGAAACATACTTGTAAAATGATGAACGCCAGAGTTGACATATGAAAAACATATGGGTATGTCCATTTGCATGCACAAACCCCATACCCAGTATACATGAAAACTAGCACTGTAGTGGCTAATTGATATTTTGTCCTCAATGCACCTGTGCTACCAATTGATATAACACACCTGTGCTACTAATTAACACAACACATCTGCATGCTTCTGATGGAAAATTAGATGCAGAAGCACTACTTGCATAAACCCCTCAATCACAATCCAACAAAAAAAATGTTTCTCTACTTGCAACACACAAGAAAGCTAGCTTTATTTTGCAAGGCTTTGAAGAAAACTTACTCCAAATTTAGTGTTCTATTCCCTTTCTCTCTTAAGCTACATTAACCTCTTTTGTCTCCTTTTCAAATGAAAAATGGGAGTCAGAGAGGATGTCATACCAAACAGACAAGGCCATTGAAAATGAGATCCATTTTAACCCTGTGTTCTTCTACCCTCTCAGGTTCAAGCAGGAGATTGCCACTGTTTAGAGCACAGAACATTATCCCGTTACTTTCTGCCATCCAGAAAGTCTTCTAAGGGCACTTTCAAACAAATCATCAGTAAAATCATCCAAAATGCATAAATCACAAAGAGGCATTCTTTTTTTCTTTCCTGGAGGGCAACAAGATGGTGAGACTCCAACAGACCATTTTATACTCAGTAAAATTTCTATGCTTTCTTTTTTAATATACTGCCTTAAAAAACAAGTGCAGGCTGAATAGACCAAGCCATTGAGGAATTAAATCCAAACTTCCAGGAATATAGCAAAAACACAACAATAACAAAACTGAAAAATATTTGAGGAGGAAGGAATATGCTCTTAAGCAATCTTATTAGATTTACTAGATTATCAAAGGTATTTCTAAATGTATATTAGGTACCACCAAGAAAAATCAGATAGCTGAAGAAAGAACATGCACCTCACTACTTCTAGCCCTCCCAGATGCAAGGAAGGCTGGGAGAAAAGTCCTTCTCCCATGA
This sequence comes from Chionis minor, assembly GCA_013398295.1. Classification (NCBI taxonomy): domain Eukaryota; kingdom Metazoa; phylum Chordata; class Aves; order Charadriiformes; family Chionidae; genus Chionis; species Chionis minor. The sequence goes on from VZSF01002486.1 coordinate 288,897, forward strand.
TGCATCCTGAGCCCAGGTGGCAGCAATCACCTCCCAGGCAGTGCCTACAGCAGGGGGAATGCAGTAGCTTAAATAAGAATCTGGTGACAAATGAAATGTTTATCCGTGGAGGAAAAAAGGGGGCTGGGGGAAAATCAAGGAATTGTTGTCTAGGAAAAACTTTGCTTGGAGAGTTTAGTTGATGGACTATCTTTAAAATACTTTTATGTACTTAAATAGCTTTTAAATAAATGAAAGCTGGAAAACACTTACTGTGCTTACACTGCTTGGCTAGAAATTGGACTAGTTTGCATATTTTGAATAAAAATTACATGAACAGTTACCTCTGAGGAATTAATCTAAATTAGTTAAGGTGAAGAAAATAACTAAACTGCTTGTGCATGTTTTGTCACACCGTTCACTGTGAATTCTGGTTCATCTGTAGTTTACAGCCATGATATAATAAAAAGAATCCAGAGTGAAAAATTTTCTCAGACTACCTCCTGTTTTGAATTTTGGCTCAGGAAAATGAATAGAAGTTTAATTGAACATGTCCCTTATAATTTCTCCCTTCATAACAATTCCAAAATCAATCATAATTATTCCAAATCAAATAGCATTCTAAAATGTAGATATGTAATCAAATAGTTGAGATGTAAGCTAAGACTGGAAACAGCTTTAATTTTACAAATGACATAATGGAATTAACAATTAAGAAAGAGACACTGTAAGTAAAACTTGATATCCAAAGTGCCATGATTATCCATCTTCATTGAACCAAATTCCTCTCATCTGGCTTTCTTAACGTCAGTGCTGTTTGGTACAGTACAAGTAAAATAGAGCCACAGAGATGCTAGGAAGGGAGAAAAGATAAACCACAGCATCCACAGGTAGATTTGGAGGTCAAACATAGGGAAAACTACTGTTCAGCCCAGACACCCTGGGCTCTAGAAAATGGCTGGCACAGATGGAGTCTTCGGGGACTGCTGCTGCCAAACTCCCATAGACACTGTAGAATAGGAAATTTTCAGAGGCTTGTGATACAGCCCAGTTTAAGCTGGTTCCTTACCCCAGGCTCTCCAGCTTCTCAAAAAGATGGTTATAAGATTGATTTTTTAACCATCATGTAACCAACAATACATTTTGCCTTAAATTTGTCCTTTGCCTACTGAAACTTTCCCCAAAAAATCAACCTAAGGCTGATGCTAGCCATGGAGAATTCAGGACCAATTTTTTCAAGTTATATGTTACCATAAAAAAGGTCTCATGAATGAATGTGTTAGGTAAGTTTAATGACAGTCACCTCTGCCAGCTTCACCTAAAACAACTTTCAACAATAACAAGAATCTTATCTTTTGCTTTCTCAGCAAAGGACCAGCTTGGTTTGTGTTGTGTGACATTGTACAAACAGCTCATGCAAGCACTTCTAGATTAACTGCAAAACAAGGTTTCAATGCAAATCTTTTCTGATCTCCTATTGCTAAACAGTTTCTAAATTAAAGTAAAATTGGCAAGTTTGTTGTAACTGCATTTTTAACCAAACCTCATTTGTTGCACTCAGTTACTAAGGGCACTTAGAATCACAGAATCATAAAATACTTTGGGTTGGAAGGGACCTTTAAAGGTTATCTAGTCCAACCTCTCCTGCCATGGGCAAGGACATCTTCAGCTAGGATCAGGTTGCTCAGAGACCTGTCCAACCCGACCTTGAATGTGTCCAGGGACGGGGAATCTACCACCTCTCTGGGCAAGGTGTTCAGTGTTTCACCACCCTCATTTTAAAAACTTTCTTCCTTCTATCTAGTCTAAATCTACCCTCTTTTAGTTTAAAGCCATTACCCCTTGTGCCATTGCAACAGGCCCTGCTAAAAGTTTGTCCCCATCTTTCTTATAAGCCCCATTTAAGTATTGAAAGGCTGCAATAACGTCTCCCCGAGCCTTTTCTTCTCCAGGTAGAACAACCCCAGATCTCTCAGCAGCAGAGCTGCTCCATGTCTCTGATTGTTTTTGTGGCCCTCCTCTGGACCCACTCCAATAGGTCCATATCTTTCCCGTGTGGAGGACTCCAGAGCTGGACAGAGTACTTCAGGTGGGGTCTCGCCAGAGCGGAGTAGAGGGGCAGAATCACCTCCCTTGACCTGCTGGCCATGCTGCTTTTGATACAGCCCAGGATATGGTTGGCCTTCTGGCCTGTGAGCACAGATAGCCAGCTCATGGCCAGCTTTTCATCCACCTAGTCCTTTTCCACATGGCTGCTCTCAGTCCCTTCATCCCACAGCCTGTATTGATACTGGGGGTTGCCCCAACCCAGGCCAACCTTGCACTTGGCCTTGTTGAACCTCATGAGGTTCACATGGGCCCACTTCTTGAGNTCCACATGGCTGCTCTCAGTCCCTTCATCCCACAGCCTGTATTGATACTGGGGGTTGCCCCAACCCAGGCCAACCTTGCACTTGGCCTTGTTGAACCTCATGAGGTTCACATGGGCCCACTTCTTGAGCCTATCCAGGTCCCTCTGGATGGCATTCCGTCCCTCCCATGTCAACCACACCACTCAGCTTCATGTCACCTGCAAACTTGCTGAGGGTGCGCTCAATCCCACCATGTCATTGATGAGCATATTAAACAGTACTGGTCCCGATATGGACACCTGAGTGACAGCACTCATTACCGATCTGCATCTGGACATTGAGATGTTTACCACTACCCTCTGGATGCGACCTTCCAACCAATTCCTCATCCACTGAACAGTCCATCCATCACTTCCTAGAATAGTATAGCACAGTAGTATCTGTTTTCCTCTACTTTCCATACAGAATCATGAACTCAAGAAATTTTAAACATTAAGAGGAATATTGAAGGTACTTTGTTTAGGTTTATTTCCTCCCTTTGCAACAGATTTGAGGGGTGTAAGCATTTCTCTTGGACACTGAGTATAATTATAACTAATAATTTCCTTCTTTCTCCTCAGAGCAACATTCATTGACTTCTCTTCATTTTAAGGTATTTGGCTGACAGAATTCAAATTTAATTACCCTTTCTGCATGATAAACTCCAGTCCTGTGAGCAAATATGTCCCATTTTCAAGTTTGGCTAGACAGCAGCAGTGTAATAGACCTTTCCACCCCTGGTGCAGCCTGTAGCTTTTGAAATCTTTCCTAGATGACAAAACAACCTCCCCTACCATAGAACTTTCTCATAACATCCTTATTAAATAAACACCTAATCCTAAAAACCTGTAAACTAACAAACTGGCTGCCAATTATAATGACTTGTCCTGTTGGAATTGCTTGACATGCAACCACAGTAGGTAAATGGCAATGCTGATGGTGACTTTCAAATTAAGGTTTACTAGGCAAGGATGAGAATTTTCAGACTCATTCTAAATACATTGTAGTTTTTCTCCCACCAAGTAAAAATTTCCAGTCTCTGAATGACTGTACTAATCTAATTTGTACAATCACTGGGTACAAATATCCAGACAGCAAATTCTGACAGGGTTGCTTGTGCTGTATAAATTCATGCCTTGCCTTACTATGCACTACTTCCCTGCCCAGACTCAAACTAATACAGTAGTATTACAGAAGAGTAGAATTTTTCTTTTAATTTTTACTTCTCAGTAGCAGCTCCAAATGGGAATTTCTGTACTCTAATTCGTCTTTGGATAGCCCTTAGAAGCTGAGCAAAATACAGAGCTTTGCAGTATTGGGGGAGTCACTTTCAGTACACCTCAAAAATACTCAGACTGTCTTCCAGAAGAAGGAGGTCAAGCAAAGACAAGGGCCTTCTCTAGTCAGTCACATTTTCAAGCTGTTAGGAGGCAATTAAAATATTCTGATCATAGGCTGCCAAAGCACAAGCACTAACAGTTGCAACTCCCTTAGGAAAATACGTCAGAAGCAGAAGATTTCTCAGACACGAGGCCAAGAGCAGCATTTGACAGATAGACTCAGTCTGCAAGAGTCAGATGAAGGGAAATATGAGAAACAGTTTATCCCCTGTAAAACTGGCAACTTAGCCATGCCTTTCCTTCTAAGGGTTTTAACCCATGAACCCCAGTAGCTGTTCACCTCTTTTTTGCTCAAACTGATAGGTATCAGGCAGGTATCAAGCACGCACCAACAGCAGTTTCTTTCAGTGAGGACTACAAGTGACCGGCACATCTCTATTAATATAGATTTTGACTTAAAATCCCGAAGTAAAGAAACAAGTGGTGATAACACAAAAAATAAACAGACAGTTTTAATGACAGATAAATTATACCTCCAATACATAAAAAAGAATAAAATTAGCACCGTAAAATGAAGCAAACATTATATTTTAACTTCACTGCTCAGGAAGGGCCAGTTTTGAGCTGGGCTGATTTTATACATCCTGTTTATTTCTTAAGCGAGTGAATTTTGCATGCACTTTTTCTAGGAAATTCTAAGCTGGAGTGCAATAGGGTTGGATAAAGGATCAATCTTGTTTAAGTTCTGTTGCACCAGTGAAGGGTGTGGCTATTAGCACTGGTTAGTTCAGCTTTCACATACCATGCACCATTTAACAGAATCATATTTAACAAAAAAGCACCAGGATCCTTCCTAGGACATTACCAAAGAAGTAGTTAGACACCAGGGTTTCAGTTGGTACATTGTGCTTTCAAGGAGAGATAATCCATTGATATTTAATTATAATGCTTTGAACCACGGCTGGCTGGCTGGCTGACTGGGAGAGAATATAAACCAAATCCTAAAACATCACAAAAACTGTTGGCTGACAGCATTCAGGGTTCTTATTTTGTTGGGTTTTTTTAACTAACCTGAACAACATGTCAGAGAATTCTCCCGTTACCTACTTAAACAGCCAACATTCAGAAGAAGTTGTACAACACCACACACAGAAGTCACCTTCATTCCTTATTTAAACGGGGAACTCGGAAGAAACTGCACATTGCTTTTAATCAGCCAAGACACAGCTCTGAGAGAGCACCATGGAAATAGAAAAAGGCAAAATAGATTGTATTTGCATATATCACATGAAATTAGGCTGTGTTGCAGCATGGAGTGGAGGCATACGCATTGAATGTCAGCTGAGTTACATTTTTCTCAAGGTGACATTGGTGCTTGTCCTGCCAAATTTGATAGGACTGACAAGTGTTTTCATGTAAGGGGGATCTATCCGCCCCATCACCTTGTCAAGCGTAGTGAAGGCGAACTCCAGCATATTCCTTCCTCCAGTGATGAGGTGGTTTTGGAGTCATTAAAAGTCACAAAGTTACACTCTAGCAGTGCACCATGCATACCAGATGAACTCAGTCAAGGCTGTCTTCCGCCAGCCTGGTGAAAGCCCCAGCTCCCTGATCTCTCCCCTCCCAAGCAGACCCAGCCCCAGAACCTGGGTAAAACTCTGCACTTGTTTTTTTAATGTACCTCTCAAATTTTCTTGAGAAATTGTAAATCTCACTTGGGCCAGTCTCCCTGCTGCTTGCTTTCTCGTTAGACAAGTATCTAACAGCTCTTTTTCACCCAGAGTACTCCCAAACATAAGACAATGATCAATGCTATCCTGGTGTCAGCTTCCCCTGCAGCTGTCTCTGTAATGAGACTGTCTTTGCTAGCGATAGTGGTAAACAACTCAAAAGGAAAAATACGCTTCTTATACACAAACTTACCTATCTTAGCTTTTAATTTTTCACAGCAGAAGACTGACGTGCATCATGGGCATGCTTACAGTGTCATGGAAGATAAGAAAGCAAACTTATTGTAAAACTTTTTTATGAAAGAAAAATAATCTGAAACACAATCAATTTTAAGAAGTCTGTAGAGATGCTATTAGTGGCCTTTGCTTCATTTATATAATCTTACCAGGATGAAACTTTTGCTTGAAGCTAATTTCCTTAGTGTTACGTGATGATGGTAAGTATGATTGAGAATTCCAGCTCCATAGCATCATGTCGTTTCCTGTGCCCAGTGAGGTGTTCCTTAATTGGATTACATCGTAAAGCACAGATTCTAAACTAATGCAGCAAATTTATTTCTCTTTAAATAGCTATTTGATTTACAACTTTGCTTGTTTTTAGGTTTAAGGCAGCATAAGTCTACACAATAATAGTAAAAATAAGGTACCCTTAACAAAACATTAAAGCCAAGCAGAGCATCAAACCATGGACTCAAGGGGGATTCCAAATATTATAGTGTCTCCAATCTACATGGAAAACAGGAAAATTAATATTACCAAATTTCATGTTATTTTTGTATTAGGTATCTAAAAGCAGCTAAGGCTCACATTTTTTAGTGAAACTGGATATATAAAATATTTATACATCCATACAGTGGTGGATGACAGAAACCTCTACTGATAGACTATCCTGATTCCAGGGTTTTCATCTGTTGGATCTCTCTTGTAAAAACAGTATTTTTAAGAACTACGTTCCCTAACTTTTAAGAAAAACAGAAAATCACACAAAATATTTCAGTGCTTCTAAACTATTTGAGCAGTAAAACCTAAGGACACATAAGAAATGTAAATTCTACCTATAATGAAATACAAGACACTTATTTTTGGTAAAGTACGTACTTGGGCTCTTTTCTGATTTTTGTAGTTTGAGAAACATTTTCCTCTGCTGACACTGGTAAGATTCACACTACCAAGAAAAGAGATCGGGCTATACTCAAAAGCAGTGATACCAATTAAAATTCATGTTAGCACACAGGCAAAACAATGAAAGTGCAAAAAAGGCTAATTTCTCTATATTGTTATCTAATTTTTTTCAAAGATATTTTTGTATATATATATTCTGAAAAAAAAGTCAATAAAATTATAAAATAGAATCACATTAAACTACCCTGCACATATGTGCTTACCCTAATTAATTGTGTAAGTTAATTATGAGAAACTGGATAAAGCTATTTTCTTTCTGAATAAACTGTACTTGAATGTCAAAGTTAATCCCCTTTATCACATCTTGTTTTCTCGAGTTCTCAAATTTAAGAAAGATATTTGGTCTTACAAAAAATTACAAAACAAAGCATGTGATTTTTAAAATAAATTGTTCTTTGAGTAATGTATTTTTGATTAACATACCCTAAGTTAAACTACACAGTTTAAGAATGTTGAATTAAAGTCTTGATAAATCTCTACTTGAATTCATCTGTATACCTCAGATGGTCTTAATTAATACAGTATTTGTTGATGTGTAAGAGCTTAAATTATTCTGTTAACCAGAAAAAAAGGACATTCTATTGTGCATTTGCAAATGTCAACTTTTAAAATAATGAACCCATATTTCTGAATTTCAGATTGTTTTTCACTCCAGCTTGAGAAGGATGAAACAATCTTACTTCAAGATTTATAACAACAGCTGTGCGAGTTACGAAAGCACAGAAGTGCCATTTGGAGTACATGAATACTATAACTTTGCCTCACTCTAACTTCAAAACAGATGAGCATAATTTGCTTAATTTTTTCTGAAGACTGGACATTGTAGATGAGGCCAGGCATAGAAAGTGTCAGGCAAAAATCTGTTTCTGAAACTTATAAGCAGATACATCGCTCAGTTATAATGAACAAGTTAGAAAGACTTCATTGTTCACAACAAACTGATAATGCAGCTGGATTTTAATGGAAATTTGAAAGGTAAAAATCACATAATGTTATATAGAAACATAATTTGCTACACCATGAGTCCACCATATGGAAGGAGTCATGTTACAGCAGCTTCTGTAGTTTTGGGTTTTGTGTTTTTCTTTTTTTAATCAGAGCAATATGAAATCATTATTTACATCATTCTTACATCGGGACAAACAAAAAAATATTTATTTTGTTCTCCCATTTGGCTGCGTTTGGTGTAATTTAACGTGCTTCATGAGATTGCATATTCATGAAGACTCACAACCTTCTGCATTTGCGCCCCATCCTAGAAATACCTTGTGATTTACTCCACCTTTGTTCCTGCACTGAATCCTGCTTTCTCCTATGTCAAGGTGTACAACATACTGTAAGAGCAAGGTTATTTGAAATCAATAATGAATCCATTTCTAGTCAATATCCAAATGCATAAAACCAAAGGAAGAACCCCTATAGTCAAAGAACAATATGAGTAGGTGGTAGAAAAGCAGATAAACAGTTTAGGTCTGGGGTCTGGACAGCAGGTAGGATGCAAATAAGAGAAGGCAATAAAAGGTGCAGAATATCCATGTTCATGGCTGATAAAGCCCAGTCATCTCTTGCGGTAGCAGGGAGAATTCCACTTTCTATTATCCAATTGATATTGGGAATCAATGCAAAATACCCCCATAAATATACAAATCAGCTGTAGCTTATGCATCTTTCCAGCTTTGTTAATGTTAATGAAGTAAACATGGCAATTGAACGTAGATGTTTTTGTGGTATTAAGCAATTGCTTTTTAAAATACTTTCATACTAGAGAATAGTACATGTCTTACAGTAATTGATGCAGCAAACACAGCTTTTTGTCCTATGAGTAGCATAAACCGTTATTGATTTTCTTAATTCTATAACAATTACTGTCAGAATGATGTCTACCAACTCTTGATTTATAATTTACCAACAACTAAGTAAGAGGCTTTTAAATTTGTGCTACATTGGTTAGATTGTATGCAAACCAAATGCTAGTGTTATGATTTACTTATTAAGTGACTATCCCTTACAGTCAGGTTTCTCATAGATATGCTAGTTACTGATGAATTCCAAATTCATTTTCCATGCTAATTCACTGAACTCACAGTTTATTTGTCTCATGAATGTTTCTGCCACTAAGTGTCTAGGCAATTTCAGAAAAGCAAAAGAAAAGTAAAGAGAGTGGAGACACAGCCATCCAGCATTTGGTTATTCACTTCAGAGAGTCTTTCAGAAATACTTTTTGCCTCTAATCAAAGCTGCCAACTCTCATGTTTCTATCAAAATTTATAAAATTCCTCCCACAAACACCACAGTTCTTGAAATCAAATAGCCAGGAACGTCCTCTTTCATTTAAAATGAAAGTCCTCTTCAGCAAACTGAAGTTTAAAAAACAGAAGACAAACAAAAATAGATGTCTTATCTTCAGACATCTTACGCAGTTAAGCCAAACTGAAGATTTTAATGAGGAGGGGTAAAGATGTTATTCTTCTGCAAGATCATGGTTGGCACAACTGTGATTGGGATTGCCATACATTAATAGTCAGGTGAGCCAAAAGTATATAAGCACAGCTTAAAACCAGCTGTAGTAGAAGCAGGAATCAATTAAAAACTCTACAAATTATTTATATTAACCTGACATGCTAAAAATTGTTGAATTGCAAAAGTCATGTGTGGCAAATGGGAAAACCACATGATAATGAAAAATAAAGGAATAAGATGTACAAAATGAACAAATGCATGGATTTATGAGAACAAAGAGACCGTTTCCCAAAAGTTAGATGTGCAAATTAATGGAGATTACAGTCATCTTCAGCAATTGGCACTTCAATAGCAAAAAACTCCAAGTCTTCTATATCTTGGGCATAAGAAATACACTCTTTACCTAAGAAATAATTAATTCAATCTTAGAAACACAAATGTGTTTGTCCTCTGTATAAACCATGCCTGGTTTTGTTTGTAACTATTTCCTGAACAATGCTTTCCCTGTTCCATTTTCTGGGTTCTGAAATAACGTCCATATTTGTGTCTGACTTGTCCCAGTTCTGCTTTTATTTAATAGAGTATGAACCAACAGTAGGATCAGAGTTTGATATGCTATTTGGACTGGGTTCCTTTCTTAGACTGCAACTCAGAATCATCAGTGCTGTGTAAAGATCCTGCACAACATTTGCTCTTTCTTTTGGAGTTAAAATACTTCTGCCCTTGCCAAGTAAGACTCCAGATACCTCATCTCCTCTAAGTCCCCGTCAGTGTGCTACCTTATAGGACATATATGAAAATTACCTATTGACACGTACAAATTTAGAGACCTTCACAGTACGAAAATTGTTTCTGCACACTTTGGCCCAGATTCCAGCTCTCAGTTAGAAAGATGCAGCTTGTCACATGTGTTTTAAATTCTTCAGTGGGGTGAAGTTACCATTCCAAGCTGAAGCAGCCCCTGCCAATTTCAGTTCAGCTACAGCCCATAGGGAGACGGCTATTCTAGGACGAAGTATTCCTAAGTGATATAAATCCACTAACTATAAAAAAATAGGGCTATGGTGCTTTCTTTGCATTGTATACAAGTACTACATGTGTAACTGAATTTAAATTTCTCAAAGGCCCCTCAAAGTAGCAAAGGTACTAATCTAGTCTATGTGGGGATTCTCCTTACTTTTTCTACACATAAATGGTGTTAGCCAAGTGTTTTTAACAGACACTGAAAGATTAAAAGACTAGGATGATAATTAAATGACACATCTAAGAAATAAAAAAAGAAAGACACGATTGCTATCTGAATCTTATGTGAAGTTCAAAAATACTATCTAATCAATGTTTTTCAAAATAAAATCAAGGCTAAGGTTAGATACAACTTAATCTACCACTTGCTAAGCTAAATAAAAAGCTAAGTAACACTAAAGCTAAAACACTAATTAACAAACACTAAAGGAAGAACAGAACTGCTTTGCACATGATGTTATGCCATTGCAGTGTTGCTAAAAATGGCCTGATGGAATACTACAAAGTCTTTAAACAAAAAGGAATAGCCTGTACGTAAGTAGCCATGTATCTCCTCTCAAGCTAATAGACTAAGTAAAGATTTGTTTCACAGAACTGTGTTTTTCCTTCTTAATTTGAGATTCTTATTATTGAGAAACACATGGTCTTGTATCAGAGCATGTACTGGCCTGAGTTATATTCCCAGCTGGAGAAGCCAAGGGTTTTTTTCCTTATCTTATTCTACCTTACCTATTTCAACTGTGAGCTCTTCCTTGCAATGGCTCCCACTCCTCCAATGGGCTTGTAGAACAGCAGCACAACAGGATCTGAACCTAACTTGAGTATCCTATAATAGCATACTAAACATGTTTTAAAAGCACTTCAAACAATGAATCTTAGAAAAAATCCAAAAGGCAGAAAAGGTACAGTTGAACATTTATGATAAATACAGAAAACTCCTTAGGAGACCTGGTAAAACACTGTGCTTGTTCATTTCAAAGGGCGCAGAGCAGAGGCCCTGCTTTGTTTAATAATTCCAAAAGCTGCTTATTAGTCCAGCTTTGTACTGAAATGTCAGAGCTCTTTTCATAGAAGTAAGTGCATAAACACAGAAGAAAAACACTGGACCAGTTTAGGAAGCTGGATGATGATTACTGCTGTATAGAAAACCTTCTGAAAACAAAACAAAAAAGCAAGCTTAGAACTGAGCCACAATAGAGAGATCACAGCAGATTTGTAAACAATACTTCAAAACCTGATGAAAATTTGTTTCATTTTTTAAACATTTCAGGCACTATAAAAATGCATATCCAATATTTTGCTGCTATGACCTTCTCAACCACCTATCAACACACATATCCTCACAAAGGCAGAAAACGGCACACTGAAGAGATCAGTTATAATTTCAAGCTTTCAGCCAAGTGTGAAACTCCTCAGGGCTCCATTGTTTCCATGGACATAAGTAACATAAAATCATAGAATCATAGAATGGTTTAGGTTGGAAGGGACCTTAAAGATCATCTATTTTCAACCCCCCTCCCATAGGCAAGGACACCTCCCACCAGACCAGATTGCTCAAAGCCTCATCCAAACTGGCCTTGAACACTTCCAGCCTCACCACCCTCAGAGTGAAAAATTTCTCCTGAGATCTAATCTAAATCTATCCTCTTCCACTTTGAAGCCATTACCCCTCATCCTATCACTACATGCCCTTGTAAAAACTCCCTCTCCAGCTTTCAGATACTGGAAGGCTGCAATAAGGTCTCCCCGGAGCCTTCTCTTCTCCAGGTTGAACAACCCCAACTCTCTCAGCCTGTCCTCGTAGGAGAGGTGCCTTATCCTCTGGTCATCTTCGTGGCTGCCATCTGGACCTGCTCCAACAGGTCCATGGCCTTCTTATGTTGGGAACTCCAGAACTGGACAGAGTGCTTCAGGTGGGGTCTCACCAGAGCGGAGTAGACGGCAGAATCACCTCCCTCAACCTGCTGGCCACGCTTCTTTTGATGTAGCCCAGGATGCAGTTGGCTTTCTGGGCTGTAAGCACACATTGCTGGCTCATATTGAGTTTCTCCTCCACCAACATCCCCAAGTCCCTCTTCTCAGGGATGCTCTAAATCTGTTCCCCACCCAGCCTGCCTTTGTGCTTGGGATTGTCACAACCCAGGCACAGGACCTTGCACTTGGCCTTATTGAACTTCATGAGGTTGGCACAGGCCCACCTCTCAAACCTGTCCAGGTCCCTCTGGTTGGCATCCCTTCCCTCCAGAGTGTCAGCCACTCCACACAACTTGGTCTTGTCGGCAAACTTGCTGAGGGTACTCTCAGTCCCAACATCCATGTCGCCGTGTTTCTTCTGCAGTATCAACAGTAAGAATATGCATCAAGAACTTATTAATTTATTTTTATTACAATGTGGGTTTTTTACCAGAGATTTGCAAAGTCACTGTTTTTCTCTTCTATGGCTCTGCTATGGCCCGAAAAAATTTCAAAGAAAGATTCAGACATTAGGGATAAAATTTTTGGTTGTCTTTAAATCTCAATTTCAAAAATTAACTCAGCTCACATTCTTAGAAGAATTCATGGGACGTTACAAATATCTTTAAAGACCCAGCCTTTATTTTCTTCAGAATCTCAGTCTCATTGAAAGTCTTAAGTACTTCTGATATCTTGTCCCCAGAAAAACCTCAATATATTTGATTGAGATGCTCAGTGATACTTTAGTAAAGAAAGAATAGATTTTTAAGGATTATACCTAAACTACTTCAGTCATCAAAAGTGTTCTGTGTGTATTTGCTAAACCTACCATCATCAGTTAATAGCTGAAATAGAATTAATGAAGACGGTGATGAATGCATACTGGTATAAAGACATAACTTGGGAGAAGCTTATACTTATTAGCAATCACTAGTAAAACATGAGAGAATAAAGTCTTTTCTCATTCTTTCTCTTGGTAAATCCTCATCCACAAAATGCCTCAATGTTTCAGATACAATCTTCTTCACCCTAATCCTGTTTTTGGCAAAGATTATTTGAACTAGGATAAGACTTTTACAAGCTATGACCAAATACTCGCTTTTTTTTAATATACAGAATTATACCAAACCTTGCTTAATTCGCATCATTCTAAACTTTTTTTCCCAAATTCTTGCTTCCAGAGGAAGAGCTAAAAGGTAGGGAAAGAGACAGCTGGATACAAGGGTATCAGAAATAGGACCAAAATTTAGTTTTGTCAAGGGTATAATAATAATTTCAAAGGAGAAATTAAGAGTTTGAAAAGAGTATGAAAATGACCTTCTGACATGATAAAAAGGTAGCCAGGTTCTGGGAGAAGGGTGCACTGCTCTGCGCAGCCAGACAGTGCTTTTTCTTTTCTCATCACAGCTCTCCAATCACAAGCTCCTTAGGCCTGCAGCAAAATGCTTCTTGGAGCTCTTTCTCACTGAATTGGATACAAGTGTTTTCATAAGCTAAATTTGCTTTGTTCTCTGCGCAGTTCTAAAGTTGCTGGTCCTGCTGCCAGTAAAACAAAATGTAATGAAAGCTCTCTAGAGTCTTTGGAGAGCTGGAGGCTCCAGAGACAAAGAAGAAAGCACTGTTGCTGTTTTACAGAAAGAAAAACAGTGATATGGAGAATGAAGTGACTTCTCAAAAAGCACTTTGCTACTGGTAAAACCAGAAACACAATGAAATAAATACCCATGAAGAACAAATATAGCAAAAAAAAGAAAGACTAAAATAGAGACAAGAATAATCTCTCCCCCCCTCACCCTTCATAAAATAACATCCACTTCTAAAACCTTTAAATACTGTTGGTATGTTTGGGGAAATCTGAAGCATAAATTCAGTCCCTTCAGTCTTTTCAGTAACTCGTGACTCTTATGATAGATCTGCCAGTGCAGCTCGCTTGTAACCTACTGCATTCCTACCATGATGTTGAATTGGCTATTGTAGTAGTCTAAACAAAACATTCTTCCAGTCGCCTTCCTTGGCTTATAACCCCATCATTTATTATGCTATATCAAGCAGTGTTAGGAAGGTAAACAGCTCAACTTAATTCTGTCTTGTTTAAATTGGCCCTTGAAATGGGCAACGCTTTAAAATTCAACACTTAGTACTTAATGAAATACTTTGATTTGATTGACTGATACTCTACAAACTTCTTGATTTATGCAGAGAGCTGCAAACTTGTAAGAGAGAAGACGTTTTCTAAGGGTTCTTGCTATAGGATTCTTGCAGAAAGATAGCAGTAGGTTTGGCTGACAAATCAAAGCCTGGTAGGTCTGACTTGCCAGACCGACTCTGTGAATGGGCCTACAAAATTACCTGTCAACTGACTCCCAAAGGGCCTTCCCAAGAAGGGACGGCTCAGCCATTCAAAACATAGCATTCCTAGTTCCCAGGAACTTTCCCCCATATGTGCTGGAAGTGTCACATGTTTAGAATCAGCAGTTGAATTTTTGGTATGATGAAGACTCATCTGCTTGCAAGCCAGAGCCAGGAAATACATTTTGTCTTCTCCATGCCCAAAGGGGTTAGATGGTTTGCCACAGCAAAGACTTGTCTAGCCTAAAGTTGTCTGGGCCAAGAAGGAAATTCAGCAAACAAGAGGGAAATGTTGAGGTAGAAGAGTGGGAGGACTGGTTTGTGAATGTCAGTGTCTCGCAGGGCTTGTGGTTCCACTTGGCTGACTTCAGCTCTCAGGAGAAGAGGGGTCGGGGGCACTGGCAGTGAAGGCTGGATTCCAGGAGGAGAATTACAGTTTACCTCCCAACTAGACTGGATAGTAGCCAATGCACTGCTGCATCAGAGTCTTTCATGTTGAGAAGACCATGGGAGAATAATCCTGAATTTTCTGGTTTTCAAACTTGAACTGCAGCCACAGAGTTTTTCTGTGTTGTTTCATTTCACATTGTTTCCCAGAGTTAATACATAATCATAGAATAATATAGGTTGGAAACGAACTCTAGATCTTAACTGGTAAAACCCACATGAAGTTCTTGCAAGATAAATCCTTCTCCAGCTTGCTCCTTCCTTTGACAGCCCCAATCCAACTGCAGCTTTGCTCTCTGTCTCTGCCCACCCCAACCCTAACCCTAGGCAATGACTGAGCCATGCAGGAAGCCCCATAGCTTTCCACATATGATGAATTTCTGAAGGCAGAAGTCTACTTGCAGACTCCCAGTTTCTTTGGCAGCACCTTTACATCCCCACTTCACCTACAGCTCTACGCTTGGTCTCTTGCCCAACCCCAGCCCTAGGCCCATACATGTGCTGAGCCTTAGCCCAAATTCCACAATCTAGTCCTGCATGAAATTCTCAGGGGACAACTTTTTTGGCAGTCTCCCCCCTCTTTTGGCAGCCCATTTATACAGCCTTAGTCTACCTGCAGCGTTAAGCTTTGTCTCTCCTCAGTTCACCGCCCTAATCCTAGGCATTGGCATGGACTAAACCTTACTCAAGCCACAGCCTAGTTCCACATGAAGAAGTCCTCCACGGACAATGTTTTTGGCATCCCCACTCCAAAGGATGCCAAAAGCTTAGTCTCTCTGCCATCCCCAGTCCTAAGCATAATCCTTGACCTTAGGTCAAGGTGACCTAAGGCTGAGCCTTAGCTTAAGGTCCCCGTCCCTGCCACATGTAATGAATTTCTGCAGCAAGAAGTCTTTCTGGAGCCTGTCCTGTCCTTTGGCAGCTTTATTGCAGTCCCACTCCAACTGAAATATTAGGCTTTGTTTCTCTCCTGTCCTTAATACTAACCCTATAGCCTTTAGCATCAGCTTAGCTTTAGCCCTAAGAAACCCACCTCCAGCCTAGTCTCACATGAAGAAATTTTCAGTAGACGACTCTTCGGCAGCATCACCCTTCCTTTGGTAGTTCTTTACTGCTTGAAGCAAGACCATCTATACAATCTTCAAATTTACTTCAACCACTGAAATGAACTTGATCTGTTATTTTAAGAAAGTGTAACCAATCCAATAATAATCTACTAAACTAATCCTATAATCCTATCCATAATATATGAGGATATTAATTCCACATTTGCTTAGTGAATTTGCAAAGGTCACTGTACAATTGTTAGTCCCTTAAATACCAGCTTTTGCTAAAATAGTGTCTACACAGTCTAGAAGAATGCTGATAGTCATTATCTTTTCAAGAAATGGTGCTTTTGTCAGAGCTAAGTTTTTTTCCTGAGCAAGAACCTCAAAATAATTAGGGTAACTAGGTTATATACTGTTTTCAACCATCCTTATACTTTCTAACTTTTGGTAGAAATGGAACTCTAGACAATAATGTGGTGATGATAATTGTCATAACAATTAGTCAAAGTTTTTATTCTTTAAACAGTTGTTAAATACAAGAGACTCCTTTTTGGTATAAAATCCGACCAGCTCAAGTGAAGTCAACAAAGTTATAAACATATGTCAGCTGAGGAACTGACATAGTGTTAAAATATTATGCAGCATTTCTTAAAATTTAAGTAATAACCTGTTTCAAAAGCATTTTGACATTCATTTATCAGGGGCTTGCAGAGCCCTTTTGCATGTATGGGTGAAAGAGATTATACAGTAGGGTGACTAAATTTTATTCTGTATTTTGATTCAGTTGTGTTAAACATTAACATTTTTTACAGTTTAAACTAATTGATTGATACCAACGTCTGTGTTGGACAGTGATCAACCTAGACTGTCAAATCTAGTTTCATTTCCAGGAAGGCTGGGATGCCCAGATCACTGCTGGTTAGGTTCCATCTGAATTGCTAGGATGCAATTCCACAGACGCTTAAAACAATTTAACTCCAGGTTCCCAGCTCCCCAGGTCAGGGCTCCCTGACCCCCCATCCCAGGCTCCCCACTCCCACCCATGCACTGACATTCACTCAGTCACAGGGAGAACTAATTCAGATTGACCAGTGAGGAAAATCTTGTTCATCTTGGTGAAGAATTATGCTAAAGAAAGGAAAATTTAAAATATTCAATCGTCTGAGCAAAGCATACATTTAAAGGAAAACATAGAAGGTGTTTTTCCATTTAACAAGACTAAAAGTATTTTAGTAAATAGTAGTTTACTTTAGTAAAACAAGTATTTTCCCCTTCAAGACGAAAAGAGTCTCTGAAACATCCAAACTCATTCTAGTAAAATGAATCAAACAAAATAGCCTCAGGTAGTTATTCAACACATAAAATTTTAGCCCAAAGAATTTTCAAGTTCAGTAAATTTATAAACAATTTGAAACTGTTTAATATATCCAGAAATGCCAGACAACCAGGACAGTCAGCAGTACAGGCAGTAGTACCAGCACTGTCCTTCAGGTTTTCATTTTTGCACTGAACATGAATGTAATTTGTGAGAACCATCATTTGAATCTCTTGGGTTTTGTATATGGACCCTACTACGACCACATCTGGACTGAATTTTTATCTTGTTTACAGTTGTGCAAAGACAACAATCTCAAACCGATTTCACTACCACCAACACTGTGTAAAATCAACAATTAAAGGGAAGAGGCATCATTATCTCACCTAGTGAAAAACTGCTTCCTAGTGGAAACTGTTTTGATCTTTCTCCAGGGTACTGCAGTACGTCATATTTATTTTCAATAATGGTGAGATCAGGACGATAAGCCATCTGCAAGGAAGAGAGTAAAGATTACTGTATGCTGAAGGAATTTAAGACGTCACAGAATACATTCTTCCAAATTTTTCTGAAAGTCTCCTTGACAGGTGTTGGAGATAGTTATTTATTAACTCTAAAGGGAGAAACAAAGGTGCTTATTTTCTGTAATGATATTGATCTAAAAACATCAGACACATCTGTGTGCATTGTAAGGGGCACAATCCCACTTAGCTCAGTGGACCCATGATTCGGAAAGCTAACCTTCGCAGGTTGAAGGTGGACCTTGTGGATGGTCTGGAGATCCCACTTGAGCAGGTGCCTGAACTGGACACAGCCCCAGCGTGAATCTGTAGGCTGGGCAGCCAGGACCGTGTCCCACTACGTGAGCTCACATCTTTCCCCAGAGCAGGTTATAGCAACAGCCCTCATCCAGCTCCCTAGCTGGTGATCCACGGTGCGCCTTCTCCCCAGGAATGCCGGCATATGCCTTGTACAATCAGGCCTGATATATTATGTCCAGCACATGGGCTGCCATGGAAGCAAAAAGGCATAACCACATGACAGAAATGGGAGGTTGATTTATTTTTGTTGCCAGCAAGGTGGGGAGCTATGATGCGGTGAGCCTTACTCTTGCCTGGGTTTGAAATTTTGTTTCTCTTTTTTTCTTTAAAATTCACGTTTTCTCTAAAATGTTGCTCTCTCAATGCTACAATTCTTACAGGTTTCAGGATCACAGGTTGCATTTTTGACACTTGACATGTCTAGACTGAGCAAGAAAGAACCTTATTCCAAAAATAAAAAGAAAGCTATACAGACAAGAAGAATGATCGACCCCTGTATTTTTGGTCTTGAATACCACTGGGATCAGACCGCTGAACACCTTGGAAAAGGAAACTGAGGCTTTGAACTTTGGTGACCAAGACCACATGTGAAGCCAGAGTAGAGAACAAAGAAAAGGTGCATGTGCCTATGCAGTGTCAGTAACCTGTGCTGATGGGCTACAGGACTCTATTACTCAGATTTTATTAACTCATATTAAGGATGTCATACTCAGACACATCCCGTTGTTATATTCTGCTTAAATGGTAACGAATACACATAAAGTTGATTCTAGGCCAAGACCAGCTACAGTGGGGCGCAACGCTCCAAACAGCTGGAGGGATTAGAAACTGTTAGTCACGGATACTGCTCTGTGAGAGTTCAAACTGAGGTCTTCATCAGTCTTAATCTACCACATTCTGTACAAATCAGCTGCAACAGAAAGACGACGCTAAGCGAGAGACATGGAGAGAAACTTTAGCCCAGGAAGAAGCCAGTGACGGATTTTGGAGCACAAGCAATCTCTCCTCGCTCCCACCTTTAATCCTTCTTCACTGGACCACCTTGGTTGTGAACACAGCTGCCGTCAATGTATCTAGGACATAAACAGCACTTACGGGGCAACGCTATGCCATGGAGTACGCTATGTCTAACCTCTTCTTAAGGATAGTAGCCACTCTGTAAATGCAGCCCAACAGCCTTTTTGCTAGGGACATGGAAAGTTCGTAGAGGCAAAAGGCATTAATTAACACAGATTAACACATAATCTGTTCACTTTTTCCAGTAATTTGACAAATACATCTAACGCTTTCCCAGTGGAAAACCACCTCTACTCGGCAGCTGAAGGAGAGATGCTTTGAGATCTAGCTTTACAGTCTTTGGATAAAATAAACCTTGTAAATGCCAAGTATTTTGCTTATCTTTTACATTTCTTGGTTGTATCTTTTTCATCAAATGTTAGGTCGCAGGTGACAGGCAGTGGTGGAATTAGGTAGATGCCTTGCCTGTATGCATGAAAAACATTGTAGGATTTTATTAATCAAAAAATGTTCCCTAAAGCTTAAGGATGCATGCAGTTACTGACCCATATATTTTAAATCACATTACTCAAAATTACCAAATAGCAAACAAATTCTCTTTATTGTTATCACAGAAGTGTTGATAAATCTCATGTGTAAATAAATAACATTTGCATAGAAAAACATTTAGTTGGACTTGTTTTTAGGATTAAGTCTAAACTGAAAACTCACAATGTACAAATAATTAAGGTATTTCAAATCCAAATGCAATCCTACATACAAACATTATAAATAGCTGTTCCCGTCTACTTTTCAACAGAAAAAAAAAAATGAAGCTCTTGAATCTAAATATCCTGTCTAAATATCCAGTCTAAATATTGTTTTAGATCTCATAGCCTGAGCATTTATAACACGTAATAAAGTCAAAGCATTTGAGTACACCAGATTTGAGTACACCAAAATTTCCAGATTTTGCATAGAAAGGAAACAGCTGCTCCTTGAGGAATTATGGTAATTCCCAGAAAAAAAAAAAAAAAATCTGTAAATAAAATTGCTTTCAGTAAGTCACATCAAACCTTGGACAACCGTCACCACTTGTATTGCTTGGATGAAGGTATGTGACTACTCCTACAGCAATAAGACCATTTGAGAGAAGTGGCTGATATTAGGGGGTCAGAAGATGGTTTATTAATTTTTTACACAAGACATTATTATTATATTTCAAAAGACATATTGATTCATAATTTAATTGACATCATTTTTTAAAAGTCTCTAATGCTGTTCTAGAAGTGCCAGATCTATTTGACACAGCAGACCCCAAGCAAGTCAACCAACGTCACCCCCTTTCTGATACCAGAGGCTGTCAGCAGGGCTGGCTGGGCAGAAGGCTCCATTCACCCAGCCCTCTCACTTCCAGGACCTAGATTTTAGGCATGTCTCTCAGGTATGGTTGTCCCCATGTCCATCTTGAAACTTCTGGATACTGTCTCCCTCTTAAAGCTCTTTTGCCACGTTTGCTATTGACACAAGCTAACTACTGATGTCTACACAATCACTATAACTGAATTTCCATTTATATAATTGATAGTCATGAAATAAATTCTTTTACATGCTGCCTAGGTATTTTTAACAAATCAAAATTTATCCCTCCCAAAATTGTGCTGGTATTTTCAACCTGGTTTAATTTTTGACACATGCAATTTGTATTTAGTCCTCTTTTACTAATCTCTTAAAATTGCACTGCAGGAATCATGTATCATCCCATCAATGTATTTTGCAGCAGAGGGTGTCCTGTATAGAATGAGCAGACAGTAAGGAAACATTTAATTATCATAGATATGTAGGGCTGAGGAATGACTATTGCTGTTTAGCCTGATGACTCTCAAAGGAAAACATTCGCAGGAGAAACAAAAAACAGTACAGAGATTCTCTTTAAAAAAAAAAAAAATTATTTATTTTATGATACACTATTTCCTGGCCCTTATCTAGCCATTAACTACTTGCCTCCCTCTTTATTCTCCTGTGTTGCAAATGTAATGATCACATTACATTTCATTAAGCTCAGAAATATATTTTTTTCCTCCTCATTCCTGTAGTCTCTGAGAACGCATGAAGTACGTCAGGTATAATCTGTTTATCTGATCTTGAGCTTCTGTTTGGTATCTCACCATTTAGTAGCAACTTACTCCCTAAGAATATTAAGAATCCAATTTTCAATTAATTTAATGCTTAGCTCTTTCCAGATCCTCATATGCCCTTTTCTCAAAAACAGAAGCAATGAACCTCATTCATATGCCTGCTAGTACACATTGCCATAATGCACTATCAATAATCATAGATTTAGTATGTGATGTAGAAATACAGGATTAGTCACAGAAAAAAAGAGATGACTAACTCAAGCAACAATGAACTTTGGTGCTTGTGAAAAGAGAAACAGGTTTTACATTTTCTGATTCACAATAATACATGGCTTCTACAAAAACCAAAATCCCCTCCACCAGCAAGAAACTTTCATCCCCTTTCGCTCTAACTGTACATGGAAGAGCAAGAGGGTGTTGGTTTATCCATGGATACCTTTGTCACATAACCAAGCAGTCAACTGGTTGTCCTTCAGGAACTGTATTTTAAGAACTTGAAGATGACAATGTTGTGAAATATAACCTAGCTGTTGAAATTGCAACAAAGATGTGCCTTTCAGACACGTTGTAGGTGTCTTTTCAATAGCAGCAGAAATAAAAAGGCATCAGCCTTTCTCCTGACTAAAGGTATGTCATGACTGTATGCATACACCCATACTGTCCACTCCCAGAGTCTCCAATAATACAGCCTTTGGCATTTGACTTCACGACAACATATACTACCACTTCACTGAATAAGTGTTTCTTTGATAGTTGCATGAAGATATTTATTTTTTTAATACCCTTATTTCTTGATTCAATCCAGTTTATACAAAATAATTGGGCACTACTATTGCTTTTTTCATATTAGTCAGTTACATTTTCTGTAACTTTGCTAATTTAAGCAAATATGAATTGGGTATAACTATGTGCAGTCAGCAGAAGTACCTACATCTTTATACTTGAAGGTGAATTTCACAAATGCAGAGTTTAGAATCTGAGTAATGTTTTAGGAAGCAATAAAAAAATAGCCAAATTTTGGAATTATAGAGAAGGTTTTTTTGAAAGTTATTTGAAATGTGGAAGGATGGTTAACCAAAAGAGCAAATGTCAGATGAAGAATGAGGTCAGATCTAATCAAGATTTAAGCATAAGGAATTTCCTGTTTAGCACAAAGAGTGCTGCACACCTCCATCATACCATTTGATTTGTGAAAAGTTTTGCCAGCACTAAATTACGTCATGGGTGGAGCTATGTGACTAACTCATGAAGGAGTTATGCATTGAGTTAAATTGGCCTTCCAGCTCAAAGAATACCTGCAAGCACAATGGGATCTCTTACTATGTCTCTGTCCAGATTAATTTTACCTTTGAGTCAGGTAAAAATATGTGATTATTTCAAAATTCATCTAAATTAAGTTAGCTGCATGCTGACATTTAACTTCTTTATTTGTCCCTGGTTGGATGAGCACCCAAGAACAGTTCGGATAAACACATTGCACTTTCCATTTACACTAACATGTTTATTGAGATGTTAAACTGTTCCCAGCCTTACACAAAGTCTATGTCTGATCAGAGTCTGACCTGGATGACACCTAGGTAGAGCCCACACATGCCACAATAACAAAGATTTTAAAGTCAAGTCAGTATTTCCAGGAAATCACCTGTTGCAAAACCTCAGGTATCTACTCTTTAAGCAAACCCAGAAGGGTGATGGAGAAGAAACTGATCAGGAAAAAAGGGACACACAGTGCTAATATAACTAGACTTTCAGAGGCAAAACTGTGATTGAACTAGAAATGTAAACCAGATCTTCATTCCAAGCAGTTTGGACTCCTGAGAGAACTG
>VZSF01002487.1:0-20658 GCA_013398295.1 Chionis minor
CATAACTACTAAAGGATAGTAATGTACCAACAGAAGCTGTCTTTTAAGGACTAAATCCCTACACTTACCCAGGTAGAGGGGGAAGTTTCACGGTTACTGGTTATCTATTTGTACAATTCTAAGTTTTACCAGTTCTGTGGGATTCTGTTTCTTCCCACCACTTTAACAGTAAGTAGGATATTAGTTTCCATTTTCCCGGCATTTTGTATTCAGTATGTTCCACAGCAGTGCCAGGTTTCTGAAACAGTACATCCTAAAAAGCACAAAAAATATTCACACCCACATATATGTAAACATGTAGATTGTAAGTGAAGTATATGTAATTTTTTTTCCTTAGGAGCACTCAACTAGGATCCCAGTGACTACTTAAGCAAAGGGTGGGGTGGGGGGGATGTATCTGAGCTCTTTTATCGTTCTGAACACCACTGAGGAATTTTGCCTTAATCATGTGAAGGCATCTTCAAACTCTTCAACTCTTTGGTCCCCACACTCCAGAGGGCCATATTTGATAACTAAGAGTCTGATGCCCTTCAAAAGTGCTTCATATCCCGACACCATGACAGACTTAGATTTTCATCCCAGTTATTTACCCTTATCTTTTAAAAACCAAGGTCACAATACCTGTTAAATGACAATTATTTGTTATCTTTTAGTGCTAGAGTAACTCATTCTGGCAATAACCCACATGCATATGGCATAAACACTGTTTTATTTACAGGTTAACAGTCTTTCCTAAAACAAAGGTTTTGAGAATGGCCAATCACATCTGTAAAATCAGAAGCGCTAACAGCATAACTCACTTTGGAAGAAACCTTAGGAGGTCTCTAGGCCTCTGGCCAGGATCAGCTACAGCATCAGATTAGGTTGCTCAGTGCTTCATCCAGCTGTACCTTTAACACCTCCAAAGATGCACAACCTTTCCAGGCAGCCCATTCTACTGCACGGTTGTTCTCAGTGAGACAGGGTTTTTTGTTGTTTGTTTGGGTTTTTTAATCTACTTTTTTTTTTTTAAATTTACCTCTTACTACAAATTATGCCCTTGTGTCTCATCCTCCCACCACTGTGAAGAGCCTGGCCCCCAATGTTTCCAATGACCTCCTTGTAGGCATGAAGGGGCTGCTGTTAGGTCCACCTAAAGCTTCTTCAGGCTGAAGCAACCCAGCTCCCCCAGCCTCTCCTCAGGGCCTGAGCTGCAGCCTCCTGGCCACCCTGACAGTCCTTCCACTGGGCTTGCTTCCAGTTCATGTTTTTCCTGGATCAGGGACCCAAAACCAGACATAGTAGTCTAGATACAGCTAAGTACTGAGCAGAGAGGAATAATTGTTTCCCTATAAATACTGGCTATGTCCCCATTAAATACAGCTCCGGATAGTATTGGCTGCTTTCACTGCCAATGCACATTACTAAATCCCTTTTCAACAGCACCAAAAGAAATATTGAGCTTTTTCCCAACAGGCTAAAGACTCCTTCACAACTTCATTCCAGAAAAAAATGAGATTAATAATAAGTCTTCTTTGTACTTCATCCATCCTCTCCAAAATGAGCCTGTTTCAGTATTTCAGATCTGGATAGAAAAGTCTGCTAACCCACACTGATACTTAAGCTCTGAATCAGCTGCTTTTGTGTAAAGGCAAAGGTGCTCTATCACTGCATATTTTGTAACACTGCAAAGAAATGTTGGGCTTACGTCCTTTCTTCTGTTCATTAAAAATGATTTTTACAAACGCTCTTTCTAGAGTGGAAGTCACTGTACTACCTCTGTCTCATCAGGCAAAATAACTCCGAAAGAGTGCCAAAAGAAACCTCTGGATGATCAGGCTTTTTATGCAGTTTGCTGTCTGAGCCTCTCAGGCTTCTCACTGCTAATTGCTTCCATTCTGCTATAGCTTTGCAGACACTGTTGAAGAACCACTATCCAAAGCAAGACTCTTCTCAAAGACGGCAAGGTTTAAACATTTGTTAGGAAACATTTGTTAGGAGCCCAGCAGCACATCTCATGCCCCACATCCTTTCTAGCTCACACAAGAGTCGCAGATTACTGGCTGTGGGGCGGGGGGGCCCAGCACAGAAAGCAGCAATGTTTTAGACTGCTTTGCGAAATCCTCCACCTAGTTACCGAGGGTAAAGGTTGCGCTTCATAATGGAAAGTCAGACACAGAGATTAGTCACCGCTTTCAGTACAGGGTGTTGAGGAATCACAGTGACTAATGTGTGCTTTAAAGTGACTCTGTTACAGCTTATCAAACATCAGGCATCTAGAAGAGGAAGTCACACACTTAGAGTAAATTTATCAGTGATACACCCTAAAAATATTTGGGTAATTATTAATAGGATAATGCCTGTCAAATTTTTCCCTGTGCTACTCTCAAAAAGCAGCAGCATCTACTCCAAAGTAAGAGGTCACATTTATGAGAACATTCTCGAATATTTCCTGTAGCACTAAGAACCCTCTTCCTACAAGTTTAAGGTGAAAGGACAATAATTGCTTAAATCTGCAGAGTATTTTACAACATTAGCAGGTAATAAGGAATACACACACAAATTGTACAACCCAGACAAAAGTTGTTTTAGCACTGAAATATACACAGTTTCATAACTCATATTTAACAAAAGTCTAATACAGACATTAGTCCTTGCAAGGCATACGACATGAAGAGATAACCACTAACTGTAATCTTCATGTAGTGATAGTAGAAAGACACCACATGAATACTTAGGGCGTATTTAAAACTGATTAGTATCATACTATAATCTAGTTTCACATATCCCTCAGTTCGATTGGCAAGTTACAGAAGTTATGGATCTCTACATAAAAGCAACACCTGCTATGCTCAGAGGCTCAAGCAACAAAAACATCCCTTTTCATAAACACTAGTATCTCCTCCCCCCCAGTCTTAGGGTATCCTGCGTACCTGTCCCAATCAGTGTTTTGCCCTCTGTGACAACACTCAGTATCCAGCACACTACACACTGTCAAACAAATCAGGAAAGAGTCACTGAATACCTTTCTCTTCTCTGCCCCCCCCTAAAAACTCCCAGATACTTTTCAGCTTGATCAACTGTGACGTAGCTGCCTGGAGAGCTTCACGAATACTAGTGAAGAGGCATGACACAGACTATGACTGCCAGTAAACACACAGATTGGCTGAAAACTGATCAGGAAACACAATCTGCTCCACTATTTTGGTCTTCCCCTCTACCTTCTTGCCACAATGACCAGTTCCTAACCTCACCTACCACCAAACAGCAACAGCATAAGGCTCTCGCATGACAACCACCACCCCCAGTAAAATAGAGATGGGAATACTCAGTCCTCTTTTTCAAGCTGTTTGTCCACAGGCTCAGATATCCAAATCTACTGTTCTGCTCAGACACTGAATGTTTGTTTCCCCTCTCCCCATCCCCACACCCCACCCCACTCCCCAGCTTTTCATGCCCCACTTTCAGAAATAAAACTGGGTAAGTTTAATTCTAACACCAAGAAGTTAAGACTACCAAGCAACTACCTGAAAGGGGCCTAAAGAAATCTGGAGAGAGACTTTTTACAAGGGGATGGAGTGACAGGACAAGGGATAATGGCTTCAAAGTGGAAGAGGGGAGATTTAGACTAGATGTCAGGAAGAAATTTTTCACTGTGAGGGTGGTGAGGGACTGGAACATGTTGCCCCGGGAAGTTGTGGAGGCCCCATCCCTGGAAGTGTTCAAGGCCAGGCTGGATGGGGCTTTGAGCAACCAGGTCTAGTGGGAGGTGTCCCTGTCCATGGCAGGGGGCTTGGAACTAGGTGATCTTTAGCGTCCCTTCCAACTCTAACCACTCTATGATTCTGTGTAACTGGGTTTTTCACTGAAATTCTATCCATGAAATTTAAGCTCTACATAGTTAAAACTGTTAAGAGAGTCATCACATCCTAAGCCTCCAATGAAGTCCCATGGTCTTCCTTAAACTTGTTCTAGTGTTCCATTAGCTCAAGATTTTCTATTAATAGAGGAAAATACTTTCCACATTATGCTGACAAGGAAAAACATTTCTTTTTTATATTATTTAGTCAGGGAAGATGACACTGTTTAGCTTTAAATACTAAACACTTAAGTACTATGCACTTCAACGCTTCCTTCTTCATTCTTGTTTCTACTACAGATTGACAAACAGAACACGTTTCCTTAGAATTCTCTCTTCTCCTGCCTGGCACACTGCTTCCCCACAACACTGGTATCTTTGTTAAATAAAGTTTCAATAGGATGGTAAAAGCAGTAGAAAATAATTACAAATATCACCCGAAATACCTTTCATGGACATTTTGCGATCTCCACTTCAGCCTCACCCTACAAGTCAAAAGAAGAGTCCAAGAACGCTATTGTGTTTTTACTGCCTCTCTGAGCTAGTATTTACCGCAGTACCTAACTAAACACCTCCAAAATAATTCAAACCTCTCTTCATTATTCCCTGCTAAACTGCAGCCTTTGACAAGAAATATTTTCTACCCTCTAACATTTAACAACCCTGCAGTGAACATCACAAAAATCTTTTTATGCCAAGCCTCTCATGAGGCTCAGCAGAGGCTTTTACCATTCACCACAATCCTTTCATTTATTTTTCTTCCCCTTCTCACCTAATAGTCTGAGAAGTTGATTGCTTTTTTAAAGCTTTTAAAAAGGATTTAAAGAACCAAGTTAGTCAGAAAGGATTAAAGAACAAAGTTAGTTATGCTCATCCCAAATTCCTATTTACTGTAACTGCAAGATTAAAACTATTCCTGCAAGAAAACAGCCAAGTACCATTCTTCAGCACTGCTCCTGGAAGAGTCACCATTCTCTCCTTGCATAAAATCATAGAATAGCCTGGGTTGGAAGGGACCTTTAAAGGTCATCTAGTACGACCCCCTGCAATAAGCAGGAACATCCGAAACTAGATCAAGTTGCTCAGAGCCCCATCCAACCTGACCTTGCGTGTTTCCAGGGATGGGGCACCTACCACCTCTCTGGGCAACCTGCTCCAGTGTTTCATCACCCTCATCATAAAAAAAAAAAATCTCCCTTGTATCTAGTCAAGATCTTCCCTCTTTTAGTTTAAAGCCATTATCTTTTGTCCTGTCACTGCAGGCCTTACTAAAAAGTTTGTCCCTGTCCTTCCTGTAGGCTTCCTTTAAGTACTAAAAGGCCACAATAAGGTCTTCCCAGAGCCTTCTCTTCTCCAGACTGAACAACCCCAAGTCTCTCAGCCTGTCCTCACAGCAGAGGTGTCCCATCCCTCCAGTCATTTCTGTGGCTTTCCTCTGGACCTGCTCCAAGAAGTCCATGCCTTTTCTGTGCTGACTGCTCCAGAACTGGACACAGTACTCCAGGTGGGGTCTCAACCAGAGTTGCACAGAATCACCTCCCCCAGCCTGCTGGCCACGCTTCTTCCGATGCGACCCAGGATACGGTTGACTTTCTGGGCTGTGAGTGCACATTACCGGCTCACGTCCAGCTTTTCATCCACCGGTACCTGCAAATCCTTCTTCGCAGGGCTGCTCTCAAACCCTTCATTCCCCAGCCTGTATTGATAGCAGGGGTTGCCCCAACCCAGGTGCAGGACCCTGCACTTGGCCTTGTTGAACCTCATGAGGTTCACATGGTCACACTTCTCAAGCCCGGCCAGGTCCCTCTGGATGGCAACCTATCCCTTGGGGATGTGAACTGCACCACTCAGATTGGTGTCATCTGTAAGTCTGCTGAGGGTACACTTTATCCCACTGTCTATGTCACTGATAAAGATATTAAATAGTACTGGTCCCCTGAGGGACACTACTTGTCACCGGATCTCCATTCAGATATTGGACAAGTGGTTTGTAACATCTATATCTTTTCCACGCACATTTAGCAAAACTAAAAAGGTACAAATGGAATTAATCACTGGAGTTATACTGATCTTATCCTACCAACTGGCAGAATCTGGTGCAAAAGTACCAAGGTTACTCTGAATCTACATAGAATGGTTTTATAATACACTGTATCACATCCCTCAGGTAGCAACTTCCACTCTGTAGGCTACCTGTTACGCCCAGGGGAAGCTTCTAGTCATGACTGAACCTGTTATCTTCAGAAGTATAGCAAAGTAAATGATCACTCAAATTAATCAAGCATGAATGTGACACGGAAATACAAGCTGGCCAATCAAACTGTCCACTAAATGGCATTTCTATCAGTTGCAGAGTGCGCTGCAGCTGCCTATTGTTTATTTTCCATTTCTTTGTTCAAAGACTTGAACAGCAACACTACTATCACTTTAAATTTTGAGTCAAGACAGTATTTCCACATTAAAAAACACAAGCTGGAACCCAAGTCCAGTTCTGACATTTCTCTTAATGTCCATGAGAAATTGGGGGGGCCAAGAACACATGGGACAGGACAACCCAGAAAAGATGTTTCAGAAAGGACATTTGGAAAAAGTTATTTCCAAATATATTTCATAGTGTGAGGTCCTAGAGCTCTAAACCTTCTCTTTAAATAGAAACTATTTTAAGGCACTCTTATCCTATGTCCAGCCAGACATTTATATATGCACTAATTTGGGAGAGGAAAGGAAGGACGTAAAGAGGCGTCACATAGACTAGCTGAAGCATGGAAAGACTGTAACAACAAGGTGAAAAACAGATTATACAAACTGTTCCCCCAAAACACACTGCAGAAGCCAGAACTGCAGCTGACAAAACTGGAGGAGAAAGTCATCCTCATGTCTCATCAAGACCAGTGATAGCCTGGATGTGTGCTATGTAACCATGGCATACAGTAAATAAGTTGGTGAATCAACTAATTCCACATGATCCATTACAGAAGTCTATGGAAAGAATTAAGTGTTCAACTGGAAATAGTGTAATCAGTTTTAAAAGAAAAGAACACAGAACTCAGCAAAATTAGGGCACAGTCAAAACAACTATCCTGGTCTACAAACCAATATCTTCTCATGAAGGAGGACATCTGATTACATACTGCTACTACTACTGTGCTCCTGCACAAATCTTCCTCAAAAATACCAGTTATGCCAAAAGAGATTTGCATCTATCAGCAAGGACAGCTCATGTACTGACTTTAAAAGTAACCTTCTAACTTTAGGGCAAAATTGACATAATCCGAGAGAATCACTCTCTAGAACAGAACTTGAAAGCTAGACACTATAGTGGCTTGGATTTCAAGCGCTTTCATCAACATAGTACTAAAACAATCCAGACCACTTGTTAAGGTACCTGGTTTAGTTTAGTAGGTACCTAGGTTTCCCTACCTAGCTAAACACAGGCCAGCACAAGGGCTTGCAGAATCCAGCCTCTGCTAAAATCAGCTGTTCTGGGAACTGCTGCTGCACAGCCATTTTGCAGCAAGAGCCATTGCACATGCCTCTGCTATAAACTGCTCTCCTCAGGGACAGTATCATCTTGCCAGGAGCAGGACAGTGCATCCAGCTATCAGTGGCGCCAACTCTACCTTAAGGACTCCCATCTATTATAGAGAAACAGCAAAGGACATGAAGGGAAGTCTCCCAGGGACTTCAGCTAGAAGGTTGGCCATGCCAATTTCACTTGATAATCACTACTTTAAAAATTCAGTAACTTCACAATTTCATAGCTGCATAACTGAAGCACAGAAGATAACACTTTACCACACAACATGACAAGGACAATATTAAACATGTGAATACCACGCCCTGCATGACAGACATTGTCTAATAATAAACACCTCCACAGTAGCAATTACAGGACTGCAGAGGAGAGAGACAAAAGCCCTCTCCACTAATGCAGACCAATTAGGAAGAAAACAAAAGACCCATGTATATTAGGCTACAACCCCCTAACACCTGAGTCATTCTAACATGTTAATGACAGCTGGTACAGCCCAAGAAGATGGCCTGAAACACTCTACACTAATCCCAGCTCATGCAATCTCTTAAAACTGCTTTATCAAGACACCATACAAAGATGAAGCTGGTTCAGGACTTGCCATACACGCTGCCACCCAAAAGGGCATCTTTTATTTAGCTGCAAGCAGAAGTCAAGCTGGGATACTAGCAAATTCCACTCCACATTAAGCTGCTCCACTCCTCTCAGTGCAGCAGTAAAACACAAACAGTCTAGGCCAGGCAATTTTAACTTATTACAGGTCAATGTTAATTTTATTTAGCTGCATGAAGTACAGTTATCTCTATTGTATTTCCATATAAACAAAGATAGTGGAATACAAGTTACACCTGCGTTTTTGTTGTTTTGGTGGGATTTTGTAGTTTGTTTTGGTTTTTTTTAAGAAAAAAATGGAAGGAATTTATATATGAAGTCCCAGAGCCAATCTCATTTTCCCCCCCTTTCCTAATACTTTGACTTAAGTCTTTTTCTATTGGATTTTTTTTTTTTTTAACTAGAAGCTCTTATAGTATGCACATACAAAAAAAGTTTAAAGAAACTATTGAAAAAACTCTTTACACTGCAAGGAATGCAAAATGCTGCTCTGGCATAAAACACAAATTGAGTTAGAATTTTGTAGTTTAAGTCCTTCAGAAGGCAGAATCTATGCCCTACAGCTGATATATTACCCCTTCCTAAAACCTCCCAGATGAGTTCCCATCGTTCAGTACCTCGCTCAAGACAAAGAACACACAAGAAACAGTTTTTCTACATAGACGCATTAGTATTACAGCAAAGATGGGGAAAGAATTCAGCCTGAAAGTCAAATCCAGCCTCTAAGCAAATCCAATTTCCTTTTACTTAAGATAATGCACGTTGTGAGCTGCCTCACAAGTATTGAAAACTCCACTGCGCAGGTCATAAGCAGAAAGATTGTTGCATCTTTTGAGTAAAGACATTGTCCAAATCCAAAAACATTCCTCCTTATATTCCTAGGATAGCTATACTAAAGCATACACTCAAAAAAAGCTTTTCGTCTTCAACTCTGAAACAGTTAGATTCCAATAGAGTAATAATTATCCTAGTCTAAAAAGGATTATTCAGAGAAAGCTCTCAGCTTCCCAAAGTTTCCTCGTGTCTCACAGTAAGATTTATGAAACAGATTTGGACAGAATTGAGACCTATTCAACTCTGCTTCTACGGGGCAACAGCACAAGGTCTATGATGGCACAAATTGTGATCTCTTACTCTGCAAGAAATCACTCAGGGCAGTTGCCTGAAGTGTCCAGGGTCAGAATTCACAGTAAAACTTAAGCACTTCCAGGCACCAGAATACTCACACACACACAGACACACTTTCCAGCAAGAACTCTGGTTTCCAGTAAGCCTGAACATTTGAGTTAGGAGTGCGGACTTCACAGCAGGTAAATTAAAACAAATGAACAAACAAACGAAAACCAACCAAACTAGGGAACAAGTTACTATTCAGTTTAACTATACGAACCGTTTTCATCACACATACAGGAGACAGAAAAACACAAGACAAGAGGGTGCACACAGACCTGCATACTTTCTCTAAAGTAGAAACTCAATTCTGAACTGTTAGGTAAGAGGCTATATATGTTTGACACACACCAACATGAAGATCTATTTGAAATACAGCTTGATTATCTGCAAACATACCTCATGGGCACTCATAGGTACCGCCTGGCTAAGAGGTAAGCAAAGACAAGAAGGTCCTCTCTGACAAGTCTAGACTTAAGTTCTATCAGGCTGTACATGAAATTTTAAGCCAAAACTGATTAACCAGTTTTGATTCCTTGATCTCTTCAGGAAAAAGGTCCTGTTGAGCTAAGGTACAGGCCAATTCATGAGTACGTATGGCCTACATGCCTTCAACTCCCCCAAAAGACCTGCTTCAGGTGAAGCATTTCCATCTGTTCCCTCACGTGAAGTCTGACATTTTGCTCATAATGAGTTTGTGTCAGAGACAGGGAGATTTAGCAGGGAAACAAGCAGAAGCCACTTCATAGTTCAAACAATGCCCAAGAAACTCAAAACAGAGAGCTGAGAGGTCTTCTAGATGTACAAGTACTTCCAATTCACACACCCAGAATTATGAAGTGACACAGCATTAGCAAATAAAAAAATTTTAAAAAGGAAGCAGAGGCTGCCTTTGCTCTTTGTTTACAAACTGTCCTAGACCTACAGGACTCATGAAAAGAGGAGATGAGAGACGTAGAAAGAGTGGTTTAAAACAGTCATTATAGAGACAAGACAAAAAAATCATCCTAAATAACAATACATTTTCTGTCCACTAAGACAGTCTTTTACTTCATTGAATGACACTATTACAAATACACAACAACAAAAATACTGTGTCCTGCAGTTTGCAAGCCTTTTGATGAGAGGCAAAAGGCTTGTAACCTGATTCTAGTTGAAAACACTATAGACTATCACTATAACTGCACATGGAAGTAGATTTTTCATGTTCCATTTTCAGCAATGCATAACCAAATGATAAAGCTATGTAATATCAGTCTAACACCAGCTGAGTAATATAAACAATTAAAACCAGAGTAAGAGTTTTTATAATAGTAGGTGTTACAGAAGGTTAATCAAGTAGTTCTTTGACCAAATTATATGAGGCCAAAGTACAATACTCCTCTCATAGCCAACCTTGTAATTTCAATACATTTCAATAACCAACCACCTTTTCTGCATATACATGCATCACAGTCAAATTTTGACTAAACTGTGTTGCCTTAAACACATGTTCTAGAAAGGCTTGCAGTGCTAAAAGCTTTGTGTCCAATTTCACTACAACAGGATGCAGGGGGAGAACAGGAAGAAATCACACATGCGTGCATGCTCAAAAAAGCTGTGGGTAAGGTAAAAGAACATAGTTCTAGTGTTTGCCCTTAATCCAGCACAACAGAACAGAGATCACTCCTGCTTTCCTGCAACTGCTCTCTGCGCTCCAGGGCTCCGAGGGGGAATAGTGTCCCGTTTCAACTTCAATCATTCAGTACTGAGCTCCTCAAACATATGAGAGCTAAAGAGTTTGGTCCAAACCCTATGATGTTTAAAAGTTTATTTTCAACTTTCTCAAAGTCCAAATTAAGGGGGGAAAAAAAACCCCATAAAAAACCACCCCAGAAACTGTTTATGGGAACATTCATCCTGCAGAGTAAAACTAAGCCAGGCAGCTACTTATTTTGTTCAGATTGTCCAATGACTAGAAAACAGTGTACACAGGAAAGCATAAACTGCCTACAATCTGTAGAATTATGCTTTTAAAAAGAGAAACACTACATACCAATGAAAAATACTTTTACAGCAAGAAATGTAATCATTTAGATTTTTGTTAGAGCTGAAAATTGCTTTAGCCCAACAACTTTAGTTTTGATATTTGACAGACATTGTGCCTTGTCCCGTGGTTGCTCATCTGAGACTTATTTCACCCATCTTTCTAACTTCTGAGGTCAATACAAGTTACTGACTTTTACCATACACATTATTCCACCCTACTTCACATTGACAAGCTGTTCTACACAGAAGAAATGACTAGTTATCATAATACTTGTGCCTGCTTGTGCGCATGAAAATAGCTTAACCAATTTTTTTAAGAACTGCATAGAGAAAGCTAACAACCATGGTTACCACAAAAAAATAAGCTATCCTCAGTGGAGAGAGCTTGCCATTCAGCTATATAGCATGTGCAGTATTCAATTTCATGGTGGTAAATACTGCTAGGATGATGAATTTTAAATAGTATTTGCAAAACCAGGATATAATCACTGCAGCAGACAGGAGTTTAAACTCATAACAATCAACTCTTGAGTAAATTGTCTACTATTAACTTCCAAGTTCACTATGGCACCTTAGAAGGAGCAATGCCTTTAATATTTCTTGATTCAGAGCCAAACAGGATGCCACAGCCCTTCCTCTCAAGACTGAAGTCCATCATGGGAGTTAACATATTTCTAGGAAAACAACTGAAAAGAGCTGGTTTTCTATTTTAGTGCATGATTGCTTTTAATAGTCAATACAGGATTCAAACCACTTCAGTCAGTCTTCCTCACAGGACGGAAAGAAACACAACTTCACTTTGGAAGATCATCTTAGCTTTCTGGCATGCTTTGCACATCAAGTAGAGTTGGTTTTTTTCTAGAAAATTCAAAAATCACTCCCTGTAGTTGCATGTAAAGTATACATAAGCAGTGAAACAAAACAATTCTGTGAAAACACAGCAGACAGCATCTGCACTTCAATAACTGCAGCTGAGCAAATGTCTTAAGTTGGCCTTGTTACTTAAGTAGAATTAAATTTTCTGCTCATAATGAGCCTCTACAAGACCAAGGTAGCATGCCAGAAGACAGGAATGAACGTTTGTTAAGTGATACTGAAAACAGTATCAAAAAAAAAAATCAGAGTGAAATCAAATGAAGACAAGTTCATATTTCTGAGAATGGCACTGTAAAGAACCCTTACATAGCATCCTTACAGCCCAGTACAGATCCAGAGCAATTAATTTCTCTCGGCATTAAACAACAACAAAAAAATGCTCTCAAAATTGCAGTTTAAATGCTTTTGGTTTTATATTGAAATTTGAACCAGAGTAACTGACAGAGGAGGAAACAACAGAATTCTACGTTAAGCACTGGTAAGACAGTAACATAACATTTAGAGTTTTTAAAGTACCTTTTAAGGCAGTAATGGCAACAGCTTGCTTCAATACAGGCTGCATCCAGGCTCAAACCAAGACATGGGATATCTGCCACCCTTATAAAGCACCTAAACCCAGAAAACACTGTTACCCATTTACAAGCTTGATGTGTGGGAAGAACAAAAAAAAAAAAAAAAAAAAAGAGATGAGCTGTAATTACTGTAGAAAGGTATTAGAACTATCAACAAGCTATAGGATTATATTTTGCCTGCCACATGAAAGACCGAATTAACAACTATGAGGCATGACTTTCTCTACCGCTGTTCCTCTTTAGCAAATTATGTCATCTTAATAAGGACTCTCTCTCCTTATTAAGGTCTGCTCAGCCAACCAACTGTCCAGCACCAGAGTGAACATAAGCAGGAACTTGGGCGTGTGCATAAGTAAACATTTTGCCACTGTTACATACTTTTAACATAACTGAAACTAATTGTGAGAAGTCATTCAGCACTCATCACAGAACGATCTAAGATCTTAGGAGGCCAAGTGGAATAAAAGCTCTAAAAAAACCTAAGAAATGCAAACATATTTAAACAGGGAAAGGGAAAAAAAAAAATCAGTGAGAGCGGGTGACTTATTAATAAAGGACTTCTACAGATGCAAGTGTTCTAGTAAAGTATATTGGGGAGCTAACATATGCCAAAACACTTATAATACCACTTCATTAAAGGAAAACCAGTACCCTTTGCTTGGTCTTACAAAATCCAGGTTCTAGACAGGCTCTGCCAGAGGCTTGTTCTTTGAAGCTGAACAGATTCCTGCACTCTGATAGGGTTACAAACTCCCACTTATTTTACAGCTAGCCAAGATTTCAAAAAGAAAAACCAACCAACCAAATTTAAATTCTAGTATTAGAGGAACAAACACCAGAGATCTGCAACAAAACAAAACACCCTCCTGTACATTACACTCTACAAATGCAAACTCCAGTAAGTTTTGCTAGTTCCCAGTGACACTTTACCATCAGAACTTGCATAAAGATGAAAACTGAATAAACATACTAGTATGATTTATCCCCTATCGGTACTTAAAACTTCATTCTTTGAACATTTGGGTTTATGACAGTAGCAAGGCTGACCCAGGCCTAAGATACCAACAGAGACCTTAGGCAAAACGGTCCTCTCTCACAAAAGTTACGTAACATTACATGGAACATACTGGTTCTTTAACAAGTAACAGGTAAACAAACCTGCCTCTGAAACATCATATTTCATGAAGAACATTACTAACTGCCTGGGCAGTTTCTGAAAACCAGCGATTACGAACTGCTCCAGGCAGTTCGTAATTTCTCAGGCGGGGGATTAGAATAAACAGCTTAAATATATTTAGCTTCCTAGTTTTGTTTTTCTCACTTTGTTTGATTTCTTTCATTATGTTCATCCCTTTCACCATCAAAGTATCACTACTGTAATTGAAGATACACATGTAATCATTGTTTGCACTCCAAACTTTTCTATTCAGTTTCAGCTATGATAGGCCAACGTCTTATCTAAGAAATTGAATTCAACTCTACACACTCCATTTGAGATTCCAGATTACTGCTAATCAAAACTAATCCTGAATGAATTTAAAATAAATTTAGCCATTCTTAAGAAAAAATGTCCATAAGTGCTCTGCATCAGTTCAGGTCAAATCACTCAAGTTAAGCTGATGCAACTTTCCAAAACATTCAGTGCTGCACCCAAGAGGCTCCGCATCTTTTCCTCAAGGAGGAATGGGTTTACAACCCTAGTCCATTTTGCATCAGTAACCACAGACACATAAAAACACTGCAAAGCTTAGTATGAAGCTTACGGCATTGCACAGGGTTCTACTAAGATTCAGTCTAAGGAAATCTGAACATATATAGGAAAGCAAACAGAAGACTACAGAAGGGAGCAGCAAGAAACTAACTCTAAAAGGCAGGAACAGTAAGACATTGCTTTGCGGCAGCAAAGCTCACCCTTTAGAAGCCTCACAATTCCACTGACAGCAGCAACTTAGTTTTTGTTTATGAAGTTTATAAAGAACAAGTGAGATGTTCTTTCAACTTAAACACGGCCCTTGCAAGTTAACCTACATAAACTGGGGAAGGTAAGTGAAAGCAAGACA
Source organism: Chionis minor (assembly GCA_013398295.1). Classification (NCBI taxonomy): domain Eukaryota; kingdom Metazoa; phylum Chordata; class Aves; order Charadriiformes; family Chionidae; genus Chionis; species Chionis minor. The sequence continues at coordinate 14,689 of VZSF01002487.1, forward strand.
CCTGCTTTTTTGTTCAGGTACCTTCAAGTGAACAGAATGTTCCCTTTTCTAGGGTTACACATTTAAGAAAAGGTATTTTATCTGGAAAATTAAATAGTTAAATATTGACTACATGCTTTTTTTTTTTTTATGATGAACCCTTCTTGTCAGAGTGAACGCAATGAAGTTTTCGTGAGTAATCATGAAAACTTTGAGGATTCAGACCCAAACACTGTTTTGTTAAGAACCACTCTATTTGCAGTGATGAACTGCACAGCTTCAGGTACTGTGACAAACTACTTTAATTTCTTCATCCATACAGACTGGACTTCAACGTTTTTAATGCCATCAGACTGCAAACAAGAGGACCCGCACTTGACACTGCGTATTTTGAAAGGGACTTAACGCATAGTAAGGCAGGAAGTTTCACTCAGCAACCACAAGCACGACCTCAAGGCACAGTAGTCCCCTTGTGTTACAGATAGTACATATAAGTTAGCTAGAGGGTAAGTAACAGGTTTTCCTGAAGCTGATTTAGTTTTAGTATACAGTTTAGTCCTCTTAAAATTCATATCAACAGCTATAAAATAGACTTCCAAAACCAACTATGGTAAGAAGTACTTTATTGTTGGTATTACACGCATCTCCACACAAGAGCTATTCTGGGGAAGAGAAACAGTGATAAAACAAGCAAGTGTTCTCATATAGAGACACACTTGTGGTTATTAAAGTTCTGAAGCCTTACAAAAACAGTCGGGTTCAGTATAATTAAGAAGTATCTTTCAAACAGGTGCAGAATGGACAAGACAGAGCTGTGTTACGTAAAATTTTCCCCCATCAGCAGCTCTTAAGGTCTTCAGCATCTGCTGGGACAGTGGTGCCTGGATGCCTGACATTCTTAGTGACCGCAGCATCTTCGGGACAGTGGTGTCCATGGTACAAACAATTCTCGCAGCAGGCAGAGATCTCAGAAGACAGTGGACCTAGTGTTACATTAATCTTCCCAGCATCTGTTCAGACTGCTGCAATACCATATCCATACTAAATAAAATGTCACAGCATCTGTATTGTCTATTCCCCGCAAATACTGTCAAAGAACACTGTAGGCCAACAGCCCATCAAAATTAGGGAAAAAAAAAAAATCAAAACAGATGATGCATGCCATTTTGTTATGAATATCTGCATCTTCAAATTCATTTCTGTACTAGGAGACCTAACTGTTACGAGCCATTTCTTCAAAAAAACTTTTTACATTCCCTGGTCCTTAAGAAAAACTACTCATTTTTTAAAATTTATCACTTCTTTCAGGTTTTTTTATTAATTTTGTTAATCCTTAAAAAAAAAAAATCAGTACAGTCCTTTCCAGTCTCCATACTTTTATTTGGTATGCTAATACACTAAGTAAAGAATTCTCTGGTTTTAAAACAAAAAATACTTGAGATGAAGTCTCTTACTCGGCTGTCCCAAAGACAGGGAGGGAGGTGTGTATGCGGGGGAGGTTGTTTTGGGTTTTTTTTAATTTTATACTGAAGTTTTTCAAAATACTGCATCTATGCTATAATACTTGCGATGTCTACCTACTACATTAAGTTTTGAATTCAGAAGAAAACTAGTTTATGAGAACAGGATTGTTAAGCCCTATCATTTTTGTGTTTTACAACACTAAAATTACCAGGCGCTTTTATGATCCAGCAAAACAGATGCTCATCAATATGCCAAACATCGCTCAATATTTAAAATTTAGGGGTATATAAAGTCATTCTAGATTCAGACTACCAATTTAAGGGTAGGAAAAAAAATCCATCTTTGCGCTCTTCAAGTTTTCATTTCTCCATTGTATAAGTTCACTTCAAGGACAGTACAGCATTCAATCTCATTAGGGGCCTTTATCTACATAATATTGTCATCACCTTACAATTTCACCTTATGTTCCCCCCCCCATCACCACTTTGATCTGTCCAAACGCCCCTTGTGACTGCACATACTACAAAGGGTACACTTGAAGAATATTTTTCTTAATAACAGACATAGTATATGTTCCTCTAAAATCAGAGATGGATTTGAAGTTTTTACTGAAGAACAGTGTAAATCATACCCAAAAGGGGAAAAAAAAAAAAAAAGGAAGCAAGAACATTGACCTTTCCAGTAAAAAAAGCTGTAGATCATTTAAGTTAGGGTAAAATAGAGTTAGGTTTCATACAGAAAAAGTATCTGAGGCTATACAGTCTCCAAAAACCTGCCCTGTCACATAAGCAACTACATTAAATATAATTTAAAAAGCAAACCATTTTTTAGGGCCTAAAATGTTTTTTAGGCAAACCATTTAATAAATGCAACTTAAAGTGAAGCTTGCCAAAACTCCTGTAAGGCCCGCTGTCTCAGAAAATACCGTGCACCTGCTCGTTTTACGCCAATATCTCTATGGAACCATTCACCTATATAATTGTGTATAAATTAATTGCAGTTAAGTGGTTTGAGGGTAGATAGATATTTGATTTTCTAAGGTCTTTAAAAAAATCAAAAATATTAGAAATGGACTAAACTGAACAACAGCTAGTCTACATTATATCCTAGGAATTTTATTATCTTGCCAGAAGATTATGCATTAACTACTTCTCACAAGGATTTTGAGCTAAGTTTAAGCCAGAAACCATGTAGTGTTGATAGAAACATACTCCGCCACTAAGTCGGGAAGTTCAGTTTAGCCGCATTTCAGGGAAGTTTAAGAGCGGCTTTGGCAGAGCAGACGTACAGCAACAGAACACCAAGCAAACACTACAGCAACGCACCCTTACACCACCATCATGATCCTTAAAGTAATCCAGCTTCCTGAGCTGAAACCAGGCATTTTGAAATCACCTCCTGTTCAACCAGGTCGGTGGTACTGCTCTACATGGCATACGCACATTGCCCACTCCAAGAACATAGAATTTTACCAGCAGACACTTAGTTTGCTCCATGTTACACTCCATTTGACTAGCAAATACTTTGTTTGTTCCATGCATTACGTGTTTGCAAGAGAAATCAACACAGCAAGAGCCCTCCCTAATTAGAGGGGCCTCTTCAAGAGGAAAAAAATAAGACTGATTTAAAGGTAAAACATACATAACTCTAGAAATGGAAGAGACCACAAACACAGGGCTGCTCTTCCCAACTCACACGGAGAGGTCTCCTGCGAAAGCAGTTCCCTAAGTGCGTATCTGTGGCGTGCCATGCTTTTAATCCACCTGTGCCGTTCCCAACTTACCTACTCGGCGGTATATGCAAAAGCTCGCACTGCCGGCAGCTCCTCCTCTAAAGGCAGCTGGAAGTCTTTTTGGGAGCCTCGGGGCTCTCAGGTTTGGGCTCTGCGGTTCCTTGTGGCCAGGCACTCCCACCGCTGAGGCGGCGGCGGCGGGCAGAAGCAGCTAGAAAGTTTGCTACAGCCTCCACCTTCCCCTGCAATTCGCTCCTCTCACGGCCTCAGGCTCTTCTCCTTCCCGGCCAAAGCGGCTGGCACGAAGGGCGTCGGCGGAGGCGGCACTTCTCGGCGAGGTTTCCTGCCCGCGGCGCTCCCTCAGCACCGCCGCGCCTGGAAGCGCTGCCCCGCCGGAGGGCGGCTGCGGGGCGGGGGGCGCCGGGGGCAGCGCTGGCTCGGGGCGGCCGCCGCCGTGTTTACCGCCCGCCTCATGCCGGCCGCCGGAGCCGCGGTCCGCCCTGACATCATTCATTCTCTTANGCCGGGATGCCCCTGCCCTTCCGCGGCTGCCCCCGGCCCGGCCTCCCCTCTCCGCATCGCCCCGCCCGCAGCCCCTGCGCGGATCCCGCCTTCCCCGCCTCACGCCACGTACGCCGCTCCGCCGCGGGGGAAGGGGGAAGTTGGCTGGCAAAGCGGGGCGATACCGACAGCCGCAGGAAACGCGCGCCGGGAGACGAGGCGCTCCTGCAGCGCCCCGCGGCCCCGAGCCGGGGAGGGCTCCCCGGTTTGGCCGGGGCATTTTAATTCCCGAACTCTGTTCTCAAATGAAGGATGAGTGGCGCTGAACCCCCCTGCTTCTCCAGTGTCTCACCTCTGCCTTTCCGCTTGGCTTTACTGGGAGTTTTGATTATTTTTTTTTTTGGGGGGGGGGAATAGGTCCCCCCCTTTTGTTTTTAAGGGAGTTCCCCATCATTATGTAGCAACCAGATTTTCTTGGGAATCTTCCAGTGCAGCGACCGTGCGGTCGTCGGGGCGGGGGCAGCAGGTGCGACCCATCCCGCCGCGGCGCGCGCACCTGTCCCGCCGGGAGGCCAGGCGGCTCCGCCGACGAGCGCGCTCCCGGGAAAGGAAGGAGCCCGCGTTCACAGCCCCGGATCCAAGGCAGGCACCTGGCCTGTGTCCGTTACGCCCCTGGAAAGCCCCTTCACCCGGCTATTGGCTATTCTGCTTGGGTTGCTCACACTTTGTTCCCCCCAAAAAAAGCTTGGGGGAAGGGAAGGGGGAATGTGCTTTATTCCAGCCCTGGGTGGAAATATTTTCCGCACTCACAGAGTTCTGTGGGACAGGGAATCTCTATCCCGATCTAACAGCAACAGGCAGTGCTGGCACAGCCAGCGTGCCAGGGCTTTAAGTTTTTCCCTCCAATAGTGTATAATAAGCAGATAAACAATTCGGCGAGACTACCACTGTTCCTGTTGCTCGGTGAACGCACAAACTCACCTGGAATGCTGAATCCAAGAAATCTGAGAAACCTGTTTGAACCTCGCAGCATTCTTCACTGCCTGCTCCAATTCCTACAATTGGATAACGCGCTCTTTAAAACAAATCTGAAAAAAATGCTAGCGGTACCACAGGCGGGGCAGGGTGCTCGCTTCCAGCTGGTGACAAAGACATATACATATGCCTAATTACCTACATTTAAATACATGCACGCCTTTGCAGAATTGGGTTTCACCTGAAGATGTTATACAAAGAGGATAATGACTGGCAGCGTAACAGCTCAAGAGTAGAAATAGTAATGAGAGTTTAAAAAAAGTATCTATAGGCAAACGTACATATAGGTATAGTAAGTGCTAGACAGAGGCCTCCCTCCTTGCTTTTGGCTTTTGTTGTTTGGGTGGGGTTTTTTCAATGGAGAAAAGCCATTTAAGGAATCCTTAGCTTAATCCTAAAGTTAAAAGGAAAGAAGGGAAAAGTTACTGGCGTTTCTCTAAATTATTTAGATACAGCAGTCACCTGAAACACTGTCTCTACTTTTAAGTATTATTCTTTGAAGCACTGCATTTGAGACCGCAAACAAATAGCAGTACATTAGCTCCCTCTGTTCAGGGCTATGCTTCACATCCAACTGCACAAGCTCATCCTCACAGGTGACCTGCTGAAGAAGTGTAGAACTTGGTCATGGAGCTTCTATTGAGCTCAGAGGTGCATCTATGAAGAGCAGATTGCCGGAGATGGTAACTAATTTGGCAACTACTGTTGGCAAGTCTTGCATATCAACAAACTTTTGAGAGCAAGCAGCATATTTATGAAGTCACAAAACTTGGCAGAGAAATTAGCAGCACATCTCTTGATCATTACTTTAGATAAACTTCACAAGGTCCTTTTCAGACAGGAATTGTGAGGGAGAGAACTGAAGACTTGCAGAATGGTAACTTCTTTTATAAGGAAAAAGGAACCTCTCACACACATACAAAATCCCCAGGGGAGACCAAGATACAAGTCACATTCCCTCTCACCTCCCAGGGAGGCCGATGGGAGGGAGAAGAGTTTTGAGGGGGAAAAAGTTACTGTTCTTTTCAGCTGGAACAAACCCAGCATCTTTTTCATTACTGTTTATTTTTTTTCCCCTTTCACGAGATCAGCAGGGATATTATTGGAAACAGTAATTCTATAAACGAACTCAGCCAGCCTGTGCATTAAAATTCTGACTATTTCCAAAGAGACACCCAGGCAGTTTTCAAAGGCAGCTACCACCACAATTCTGCTTAGTTCTGCCATGGGACAGACTTAAAGCTGCAAGATGGGGTTGG
>VZSF01002487.1:20692-239235 GCA_013398295.1 Chionis minor
GGGGGGCGCGCGTGGGGGGGAAGCAAGAACCATATAGGAATTTCTAGTTCAATCTGACTTTACAATTTATAGACAGAGTAAACAGTAGTACAAAAACATACCTACTTGTATAGCCAAGTCACAGCAGACATCAACGCAGACATTTGATAGGGAAGAACTATTTATCTATGCTCAGCCTAAGTAGGTTCAGAACTAGCGAACTGTATAATAACACGTGTTCTAATGAACTAACGCATATTAGTAGTCATTGTTTCAGCTGTGTTATGGGCAGATGAAAACAGGCATAGGTATTTTACTCTGAAGTGTCCCATAACCCCCATAAGTATAGTCCCTTATAATTCTTCCTTGCTTTTTCTTCAAGTAGCTTATAAATCAGGGTAATCCTGCAAACTACTTCTATACAGACCTAACATTATGTTCGATACCCTGTTTCTCACAGCAGCCCTATTATATCTACTAGAAGGTGCTAGTTGATATTCCTACCTTGAAACAGATGAAGTAACTCCACAATGATTTACCATTCCCATCCAATTATGAAAAAATAAAATACATTGAAGCCAAATGTATGTAGAATATCAGTTCCTAGAGAGATTCTTCATCAGCATACACTTGCTAAATACTTAACAACACCCAACAATTTGGGAATTAAATGCATTTAGCAAGGACATGAATTCTATGCCTCCAGCTAATTATTTTAAGCTCTTTCTCATCATGAAGGGCTTCAGAACAAGAAAAAAAACCCTTACCTTATAGGTTCACCATTAACGTCACTAATTTAGGGGAACTGAACAAGTAGACGAAAAGATAATCCACAAAAGAAATTGTAAGGTAAGTTTTTCCACAATGACTTCATAAGCACCATGGTTCAGAAGTACACACAGTACTGCCCTACTGTTGTAAGAGCTAGGACCTTAAGAAACGCATTTATACACGACCACAGGTAGCACAACAGCTGCTTAGACAGCAAGCCTACCTCAGCAAGCCAGTAGAAGCTGAACACAAAGAAAAAGAATATAACCTATTATAAAGCACCAAACTGCCAAGACGAGCGCAGCTATACTAAGCGTACAAACTTGGAAGACCCTGATGAGCGCTATCACTGTGCGAGAAGACCCATCAGCAAAGAAACCTCGGCGAAGTTCACTAAAGTCAACTGAACCCGGCTTCAGCCCTCACTGAGGTAAAGACGCCCGGGGGTTACCTGCGGCCTCCCGCTCCGGCCCGGCGTCCCGGTCCCGTCCCGTCCCGTCCCTGCCGCCCCACTGCCGAGGCGCCGCCGCCGCCCGCCCTTCTGAGGCGTTCAAAGGAGGCGGGAAGCGCGGGCAGGCCAATGGCGGGCGGGAGCCTTCCCCGCCGCCGCTCCGCGGGATCAGGCTCGCCTGCCGGGGGCAGCTCCGAGCGTCCCTGGAGGGCAGCGCCTTCCCCAGCTCCCCTCTTCCCCGGCCGCCACCGGCAGAGCCTGTGACTGCTGGCTCCCGTCGTTACGCAGTTTACATTGCTCAACATGTGCTGTATTAGCTGTTTTCATAACCAAAAGCCGGGCAGAGATACCAACTTTTCCAAACTATTGTTTTCAAAGGCTTACGTGTCGTTGAGAACACTCTTGGATAATTTCAGGAAAAGAAATGCTAAAGCTTTGTGGAATTTATACTCCTTGCTAAAGCTCATGGGGAAAGAGAAAAACTGATTTAGGCTACACTGATTTTTTTTGCCCCCCTAACAAAGCAATAACTGAAAACAAACTTTGCACTTTCTCCTCAATATTTCACTTACATAAGCGAAAAAGCTTATGTATCGCAAAGTCATCCTATTTTTTCCTTTGGATACTACTGTGGCATAGGATTTGCGGGGAGAGGGGGCTGTGTGCTTGTTTGGTTTTGATAATTCTTTCAGTATTCAAACTACCTGAAATCAAACATGCTTTGGAAGCTGTGAAATAAGAGAACTGGTTCAGTTTCTTTAAAGCCGTTTCCCTTATGACTGAAGCCAAAAATTGATTTTTCTATCTAAAAATACACGCATCCAAAATCACCGATTCCCGCTTCAGAGCTTTTTCTATACACAACAGCAGCATTTGAAGAAATGCTTTTCGCGCATGAAGCAAGGCTTTGGAAGGAAGAGTGCAGGTACTTACTTGACTGACAGAGGCTGTAGGGGCGAAACAGGAGATCAGGGAACAATAAAAATGAATTCTAGTTTGTCATCTCTATCTGCAAGTTTGAAAATCAAGGTGATTCTAGGAAACTGCATCAAGCAGAAGTATGGGAAATATTTTCAAACCTCTTTAGGAAAAGAGGTAACATTTTTGGAAACAACTAGTGGATGAGAATAATGACACCCAGCAGCTGAAAAGGCTTATTAAGGCTTTTCTGTAAGATCACAAGAATTCCTGGATATGATATTAAATGCGTGAGAACTAAGAGAAGACTGCTTAGCTGTAGCAATTATCACAAAGTCAACTGACAGCTGAATTAGCCCATTTTCTTTGCTACTCAGCCTTATGTACTTTATCCTCTCTTCATGCTCGTTTTCCTCTTAACTTCTCTGATCTCATCTTTCCAGCGTAGCTTTTCTTTTAATTTCTCAGCCTTAGGATTTTTTGCAGCAGGCCCATCTGAAGCAGAATAGTTGTGCCAAAGCTGTGACTGCTAGCAACTGGCCTCTTCAGCAAGAAGTTTATAGGGCTTTTCCCCAGTAACACGAGCCAAACAGCCCCTACATTTTAATACAAACTAATGGTAGCTGAACAGGAGTTGCTAAATGATCTCTTTTTGTCTGTGGGTGTGCGCGCTTTTTCTATAAAGGAGGAAAAAAATAGAGGAAAACGGAAGTAAGACTGGAATGTGGAGGAGCAATCTACAACTGCTCAGATTTACCCCTCCTCATTGAAGTTTATGAGCAATATAATTTTTATCTCATTATCTTACATTTTAGGATTCTATTAGTATGAAGACTTTTTTTTAGCAAAAATTATTTTTAAACCTAAGCAGCTGACACAATTGCATGAGGGACAGGTGGCCTACTTAAAAAAAAAAAGTGCCTGCTGTTATCATCTGAATGTAAATTCAGTATGAAACATATGGAGAAATCTATCATACTAGGGTAACGTCCTATCTAACCTGCTGTCCTGGCTTTGGTAGCAGGCAGTGCAAGAAGCTTCAGAAGAGGCACAATGGCAATGCTGATGATAAAAGCTGGGAAAAGGACAGAAAGGAGTAAACGATCCTTCTATTCTAGCTGCTTATCTACTTACCCTTCCACAGTACTCGCTTTTTGTTTTCTTTCTGGCTAGCGTAACAGGAGATGCTTTTTCTCCTTTTAAATAAAAGAACCAGCAACCAACAAGTAGGGCTTAATGAAGTTACACACTGAACACCGAAAGATTGCACCTTTTGTGCATTTTTTTGGTGCAGGGTGTGATGCTCCTCAAATATGTAAGATCTTAATACAATCCCATGCCTATTTCGCCAAGAGTTTAAAAAGGTTCAAGGAAAAATACTGGAAGGTATACCAAGTACTCTCAAATGAAATTATGCTATTACTTTGTGCAAGACTGTCAAATAAAGTCTGACTGAAATAATGACTAAAGACATTCTGACAGATATCCTTCAAGTAAGTGAATGAGTCATGAACCTCAGAGATATGAAGAAGCAAAAGACAGAGCTGACTCATATATCAGTTCTGAATTTCAAATATGACATGCTTCTTTTGATATTCTGTGTATGAGCAGGGTTTCAACATGTCATCTTTTTCAGAGGACCCAAAAGATAAATGAGTTTGGTGGAAACATGCATATAGACCTTTGTTCCATTGTATTTGAAAGGTATGCAGAAGTAATTTGGGGCTTATTCTTATGTGGAAGCAAAATGCCCTCATTCTACTTATGGAAAGTCATGGCCAAGAGATTTGGCACAAAGGCCTCAGTGGAGAAAATGTTGATTAATCAATAATTTTTTAGACTGAAAAGCACTTCCTGTGAGTCTTTATGCCAGTTTGTATGTATCATCACACAGATGTGACCAGATAGTTTCTGATGGCATGAAGCCAAAGTAAAGGCCTCCGGGTAGGGCTGTGTCCTGCCAAATGTACATTTACTGTTGTAAAAACGTGTTCTAAAGTGTCTTTTCCTTTGATTAATATTTTTAATTGATTTGGAGGAGGATGCAGAAAGGGTGAGTCATAATACAGGGACAAGGGTTCTTCCTATAATCTCATGAGAAAAAAGAGTCTTCTCAAGTGAAGACAGGCAGATCTCAGAAGAGGTGAGGAGGCTGACAGTTTTCTATGAAATGTTTCAATGGAAAACACCATAGCATAATCGTGACTTCAGGTACTACAAGTTTATACGTAGACAGACCTTTGACATGTCTTCATTGCTAAGAGTGGAGATTCTTGTTCTGCTCTTATAAATAAATCACAAGGAGTTATAAATATAGATGCCTCCAAGGTCGCACACAGTAGGAAAGGCAATAGAAAGTCAGATGGCAATGGAAGAGTATTCTGCAGTCTGAAGCTGTTTGGAATCTTGTATCTACTATGAATATAATCAATACTGATTAATTATGCGCTGAGCTGAACTGGCAATGTGCCGGTTCATGTATAGACATAAAAAGCATGAAAGATCTACAGGGTGGTAAGCTTCGAAGAAAGAACTGGAACCAGAGATATGAGGATCCTTAGCTTCTTTTAAGAGTATGAAGAAAGGGAAAGCATATTATGCTCTGACTGGAGAGCAGTGCTCCTTTCTGACTCAGGAATAACTGAGTTACTTGTGGAAGCACTGCTGATCATTTAACTGCTATGAGAAAGTGTTGGCATCCACCACCCTGACAACAATATCCCTAGTGAGTTACTGATCAAATGTAATTAATGAAAAGAAGCCATTTTTTATCATGTTTCCCTGAACCAAAAGCAGCGTTTGTTGGTCACCTTGTAGAAATAACTCCAGGCAAGCATTTTTCTAGTCCATTGGGAAAACCTGCAGTACCAGTGGTCTTTTCTAAGGCAAAAACCCCCTCCACTGTGAATATCCAGTATGCACTTCCAGTCAAATCTCTTACTCCTACTCTGCGCAATAATTGTATTTTCTAAATGTTATTTTATAACTTTGTTAACTTCTTCACAAAAATGTTGAGGAGAAGGCTAATGAGAATAACAGAAAAATATTGCAATAACAACTACGCCATAGTAAGTAGTAGTAGCTAAACTGGATATTGTGGCAACTGGGAGTCAGTTAATTAGGACCTCCTTCTTCTATGCCTTTCTGCTGGGGCCTGCACAGATGCAGGCTGGAGATGGCACAATCCACAACACAGCGCAAAAGTATTTTCACATCACTTAAGAGCCACAAGTGGAGTCTACATAATGATTCCCGGACTTCATACTACAGTGATTATGTTAGTTAAACATTGTATTTAGAGGTACTGAGAATCTTTAAAACCTATTGGTACTTAATTCAAAATACCTTTCTTTACATCTTAAGGAATTGTTATTTTGGTGACATATGGAGACAAGGAGAAGGACAAAGTAGAGACAGTCCCTAGTACACATGTCCTTTTTTGTGCTTCTGACTCCTGTTGCAGAGAGAAAGAGGGGAAAAACAGATTTTTAGAGTAGGCACCAGAACACCTCCTACAGCAAAAATATCTGAAATACAAAATCTGGGATGTAAGGTGGAATACAAGTCTTTTATACTCTTTACATCTCTAGAATCATTTGGGGATTAACTGCCTTTGAACCAGAGAGTTCTTGCCGAAGAGATCATGATCAGCTTACACTGGGCACCCTGAGAACAGAACTGGAACCCACCAGTGGCCAGTGTTAGTCACTTCCATTTCACGCTTTTCTTACACACCCCTACAGTCCACATGCTGATGCTAACAGGTTTATGGTCATGCAGTCCTTTCATGCAGATATCAACTCCTGGGATAATTTTTGCTTCCTGTGTATTTCTCTTAAACAGTTACAATACTCAAAGCTCACTAGTAGAATTACATTTTAGTCCTTATAATGGATGTGTGGACACTACTTCTCACGTGGTGAAGTTTTTATGCCACTATCTTTTCAAAAATACCAGGCAGACTAGGACATAAATGGCATGCACGCAAATACGGCTGACTGTGATTGCCCAAAGAGGCTTAAAGGAAAACTGTAGCATGTTTGTTCGTTTTCACTCCAGTTGCTGGGAGCAAAGTGGACTGCAATTTGCCTACATTTGTTTTACTTAGCTAAATTTTCCTTGCAAGCATCAGAGTTACATCTTGCTTTCTGTCCTAAACTCTTAAGCAGTGTTGCATGCCACCTATTAAAAAGTTGTCACATTCAGTACCAGGCGTGGCTGCAGATCAAATCCGAGACTTAATCAGGCAGGAATGGACCTCTGGGGGTCACCTAGTGCAACCCCCTCCTCAAAGCCAGGTCAACACTGAATTCAGGCCAGGCTGCCCAGAGCTTTGTTCAGTTGGGTCTTGAAAACCACTGCGACCTCACAGTCACTCTGTGAAACTTGCTCCAATACTCAAATATCATCATACTGAAATATGTTTTCTTTATATCTAACTGGAACTTCCTTTCGCAGTTGCTGATTGCTGTCTCTCATTCTGTTTTCCTGACCCTCTGTAACGAGCCTGGCATCAGACTCTTCATTGGTAACTTCCCCTTAAGCATTGGAAGGCTGCTGCTCGGTCCTCATTAAGACTTCTCTTCTGACAAATTTATTCTCTGCTCTAACTGACCACCTGCTAAATCTGTAAAGTGTTTAGGGAGGTATTGGATTAAAAGTTTTGGTATTCATGTCAACCCATGAAGTTCTGCAGGTCACTGATAAATTCCTAGAAATTCCACTAAATTTCTGTATGATAAAATATTCAGAAATATTTTTGCGTACTTCACATTTTTAAGAGAAATCCAGAATCACTTTTCATTTCAGTGCTTAGCACCCAAGTAGGTGCCGGGTCATAATTGCCAGCTCTTTCTTTGTATTGATGTAGGAGGGAGTTTCCAAAACAAAATGGAAGAAAGCCCTATATCCCTTTTTTCTGTAATTTGGGGTACCATGAAAAAAGTTGAGAATAACAACACTTTCTCTTCTGCAAGTTTTAAAATTACTACTTAAATTTTCTTTATCAAGAATAGAAGCTGTAGTATGAGAATAATATATTTGCCAAGATATTTCTTTTTCACCGTGACTATTCAGTTGTAAAAAACTTTAATTCTTACTGATGGTAGAATCCAAGCCAGCCATGAATTACCAAACTCAAAGTCTTGAGGCATATACACTATGACTGCTTCTCTTCTGACTAAATTTACTGTAACTTTCCCTGTTCATTATGATTTTCATCATTCTCCTCTGCTACTCCTTCCCTGTGCTCTGCAAATATTCTTATGGCTGCAGCGCTTTCTGTATATTCTCATTTTCATTCAAGGTTTGTATGACCTTCCTTCTTTTCTTTATATGATTCTCAAGGTGATGAAAAGTTAAGACTTTGTTGAAGAATAGTAAATTAGACACTTAGTAAGAGAACGAAGATATGGTTATTTTTTACACACTGTGTATCATCTTTAAGTGTTAATGTAAGTTTTACACAATTTTCATGTTTTCAATCCTGCTTCAAAGATTAATATGTAATGGATATTCAGCTGATTTTTCTAAGTGTTTATTATTAGTAATGTAATACTCAGTATTTTTTATCCATATGCCTCCTGGCTTTTTTAGAAAAGGAAAGAAAGGAAGGTATTTTCTGAGTTATCAGGTAAAAATAAGATTGTACAGTGGTGGCTTCTCCAAGGTTCAGCTGCACATCAGAAATAGTATGAAAATTCCTGACTTCATCTCACTGATCTATATACTGTAAGCCAACATCACACTATCTTTTATTGGTGGGAAATCTAGTGCATCTAGAATAAATAAATCCTGGGGATTTGAAATAAGCCCAGAATTCAAACATATTAGTAATAGGGGGAGTGGCTCTGTGTGTGCTTGCACAGATGTGAGCTGCTGGTACACAAAATATAAGAAGGAACTTCAGAATCAGAAAGTACTGGAAAATCCTTTTAACATGACCATATTATAACATTGTTCCAAGAATGCTATGGAGGGAAAGAAGGCCATATTAGCCTTATGTTATGCTAAACTTTGTTAGCTTGCCAAAAAAAAAAAAAATATCCCAAACTGTATAGAAGACAGGGAACACTGTAAATCTAATGTTTATCTTATGATTTTTAAATAGAATACTGGAATTCTATTTCCAGCTTTGCATTGTGATGTTGGGCAAGTTGCTTCTAATTATATTTTACGAGTGTTCACTGTTATTTGACAGCCCAGTTACAAGGGACCTGTGACCAGCCTCCTCTATCAAAGATTTTGATGGCCTAGGACTGTATTTTGAAACCCTCAAATATATTATACAAAAAATTATACAGATATTTTTGGGGAAAAAAAACCCCTAATTTTCCTCCCCATTTATCTGTCCATTTTTTTTAAATACTTTTGAGATCCTCACCTAAAAGTGAAAAACTGGAAAACTCAAGTGTCTGAACTTGTATTACCGAGTATGGGTGAAAAGTTAAGCTTGTCTGTATTATTTATTTGACTTCCCAGGGTTTTGCATGATTATATACTAAAAAGGTTGTGGTGGTTGTTTTTTTTTTTTTTTAACACAGGTATATTGCTTGTATTGTTTAAGTACTGCTAATGTTAGCTCAGCTAAGATATGGGCCACAGCATCCTAAGCCCTAATGGATGTGCACTTGTATTAGCTGCAACCATTTCAGCTTTTAGAAAACTCCTTCTTAATCTACAGAAATTAACTGTGTGAGAGAAACTGCAGGGACCTCTTTATGTTTCAAAAATATAGCCCACACAGTTTCTGGAAAAAAAAAAAAAATCTTGACATTCCTCATACCAAACACAAATAACATCAAGAAAAGTAATAGGAAAAATGTGGACTAAAATATTGGTTTAACTGTTTGAAAATTTCATATGTTTCCATCTGAAAACTTGTATTGCACAGCAGTTGTTTGTATTTCCTAAAATTATATTGACAGAAGCACTGAAAAAACAGAGATTCACGTTGGTAATGACCTCTGGTTTTGGCAAGATAGTAAGTATGAGGAAAAAGAGAAGATCTGTTCTTACCATAAACAGGAAAAGAGGTTTTATAACAGCAGCATTTGCTAGCACCTCTAAAATTAACTCTGGGTCAAGCTTTCCATGATAAATGCCTTTTTTAGAGTTAATACAGAGCAGCTCAGCCTATAAACACATTAAAAAATATATTTCAAACAAGTCAGTCTGGAAACTAAGTTTTAAAATAGTACAAGTGGAAACAAAAACATAAATTTATACTGAGTATCCATTTTCTATTACAAATTTTATGGCCTACAGTATTTACATCTTTTCCTGTGATTGAAACATAAGGTAATTGAGGGCACAGACAGTTGACTGTAAATCATAGCAGAGGTTAGGTTAGAAGGCACCCCTGGAGGTCAGCCAGCCCAACCTACTTTTTCAAGGTAGGGCTAAACATAAAGCTCCATCAGGTTGCTTAGGACTGTCCAGTCAAGTTTTGAGTATCTCAAAGGATGTAGATTCCATAGCATTTTGGTGAAGAAATTCCACTGCTTAACCTCTTTACCAGGACATTTTTCTCCTTCTGTCTATTTGGCATCTCCCTCTTCTACTTCTAACAGTCCCCATTGGTAATCATCACCAGACAATTACAGTGTGAAGGAAAAATTATTTTACAACACCTTCCACAGCATTTTATGTAAACATGTTTTACTAAACATAGCAGCAAGCCAGGAATGCATGTTTGCTGGCCCTCAGACCACATTAACCAATGTCAAATCTCTAGTAATCTCTAAGTAATCATATGCTTTCTTATTAAAATTGAAAATATTTGTTTGGATTCTAAGTTTTCAAGAAGTGGCATACACCAAACACAAGGAGAAAATGTTAATGCATGGAAAAAAAAGAAATGGAAAGCACAGCTAACTGTGCATTTTGTGTATACTTTGCATAACACATAAAGTGCAGATAACAGTACAGGTAGGGAAAGGTGATTTAACTTTTTAAATTGTTCGGTTTTAATAGCAATTATTTAGGACCTTATTTAGGTGACTCATAAGAAAGTTTGCTGGGCTTTGTCAAGTTTTCTTAAGTTTTGTCAATTGCTGAAGACATTCTCATCTCTAAAAACTGGATGCAAGGTTTCTACCCCTAAAAATGCCTTTATTCTGAAGAACGAGCATTTTATACAATCAACTAAATTTGACATTACAGTTTCCTTGCATGGCAAAGCCAATTAAAGAGGTTCTTGCTACCTTCCACCTCCAAACCCCTCCTCCTGTGGTACTCATTTCTACCCAAATGCTCCAATTTAATGCTTCCTTTGCTACGAGAAAAAAACGTATTTGTGTCTGTACTTCAAATCGCTCAGTGAAATGATCCAAGTTAAAAAACCCTTTTAAACTGGATTAAACCCGTTTCATAGAATTGTAGAATCATAGAATGTTAGGGGTTGGAAGGGACCTCTGGAGATCATCTGGTCCAACCCCCCTGCCAGAGCAGGTTCACGTACGGCAGGTGGCACAGAATGGTGTCCAGGCGGGTTTTGAATGTCTCCAGTGTTGGAGACTCCACCACCTCTCTGGGCAGCCTGTGCCAGTGCTCTCCCACACTCAAAGGAAAGAAGTTCCCCCTCATGTTTAGACGGAGCTTCCTATGTTCAAGTCCGTATCTGTTCCCTCTCGTCCTGTCACTGGGCACCACTGAAAAGAGTCTGGCTCCATCCTCTCAACACCCAACCTTTAGATATTTGTAAGCATTGATGAGACCCCCCATCAGCCTTCTCTTCTCCAGACTAAAAAGACCCAACTCCCTCAGCCTTTCCTCACAAGAGAGACGTTCTAGCCCCCTAATCATCTTCACAGCGCTTTGCTGTACCTTCTCCAGCAGTTCCCTGTCCTCCTTAAACTGGGCAGCCCAGAACTGGACACAGTACTCGAGTTGTGGCCTCACCAGGGCAGAGTAGAGGGGGAGGATGACCTCCCTCCACCTGCTGGCCACACTCTTCTTGATGCACCCCAGGATGCCATTGGCCTTCTTGGTCACAAGGGCACACTGCTGGCTCACGGCCATCCTGTTGTCCACCAGGACTCCCAGGTCCCTCTCTGCACAGCTGCCTTCCAGCAGGTCAGCCCCCAACCTGTACTGGTGCAGGGGGTTATTCCTCCCCAGGTGCAGGACCCTACGCTTGTCTTTGTTGAATTTCATATGGTTTCCCTCTGCCCAACTCTCCAGCCTGTCCAGGTCACACTGAATGGCAGCAACAGCCTTCTGGTGTGTCAGCCACCCCTGCCAGTTCTGTGTCATCAGCAAACTTGCTGATGGTGAGCTGTATCCCTTCATCCAGGTCATTGATGAATAGATTGAACAAGACTGGACCCGGTACTGACCCCTGGAGAACATCACTTGTCACAGGCCTCCAACTAGACTCTGTCCCACTGATCACAGCGCTCTGAGCTCTGCCTGCCAGGCAGCAGTTTTCAATCCACCCCACTGTCCAGTCATCTAACCCACACTTCCTAAGCTTGCCTCCAAGCATGATACGGGAGGCGGTGTTGAAAGCCTTGCTGAAGTCAATGTAGACAACATCCACTGCCCCCCCCTCATCTATCCATCCTGTCATGCCATCATATGATGGCTGGATTAAACTCCTAGGAAGACCCCTAAGAGTAGAGTGTATGAAGAACATTATATTCATGTTGTGTTCCCTTTGTGCGAGAGTGATTGATGATAATGGCTAAAAATGAGGAAAGCAAGCAGCTCCTTTCTTTAATAAATTAAGACTACTTTTTGTGCTATCCAAGCTAAGTTCACAGAAAGAAGATTCACATTTGCAGAGAACAAGCAACACTACTAATGCCAATGTCTGTTTCTATTTTTTTTTTTTGCCTAAATTGTCATGTTCTTCAGTCATTAATGCAAGAGTATGAGTGGCTGAACCAACTGCAGTTTGTCTCGGAGTGTGGAAGCCCTCCTTCCACCCATTGCTTTTGGCCAATGTATGGCAAATGACATGTTGACCTCTTCTGCCCACCTGATCCTCATGAGTAGGTGATCAGGGGCTTTTGCACTGATAGAAGCACTGCCACAAATGTACGTCCATTATGGTTTAGGATACTATAGCCCACTTCTGAAGCTGAGCTACTACTAGCACTGCATTTTGAAATACGTGGAAGTTAGCTAAGTGTGAGAGACGTGTTGTGCCACAGTACCTAAAAACAGGGTGTCTGAGATGCAAGGCGGCATATATTGATGTAGAAACAGAAAGCACAGTATGTTAGAACAAAATGAGGCAACCGTTCATAAATAAGGACAAGCATGGAAAGGAAATCGACTACAAAAAGATTAAAATATCACAACAGAACAAACACAGTGGAATCCAACATCAAGACAACTAAAAGACATATTAGTAGTCTGTACAAGAATTGTCCATTTGCCTAATAATGATTAAAACATTTTCCTATATTTCTTTCATGTACCACTGCAATTAGAAAATGTAGTAAACTGTTTATCCCTAATATTAAAGAAACAATACTCAACAAACTTACATGCATTGAATTTAACCTAACAGAAGGTGGTTTAGCACACTGCGGCAAGAGATATTTAATACATTTTATCATAGCTTAAGTGAAATGTAAGGAATGTCTTGAAGGTCTACTGCACTATGGCAGTGTAAATTCAAGACTTTTCTAGTCTTATCATATCTAGTGTTTAAAAATATTTATAGTCTTTTTAGTATAAAAACAATGTAGCATTCTTTATTTTGATGTGGCATACTTTCTGCTCTGTCCTTAGGAGTTTCCAGTGGGAATTTCTGTGGTATGTGCACTGCTCTTGGTCAGTGAGTGATTTCAAAATGATGCAGAATCTAACACAGGGACACATAAGCTGCCACTGCCAGTAGTGTCCTGCTATCACTGCAGCTGTTGCTACAGCTGCTGGTGTCTCTGAACCCCTAACATTGGAAAGGAAGTTAACTAATACCTTCCAAAACCATGCACTTCTCTGCTGACATTGCAAATGAAACTACACTCTTCCAAGCAAAGGGAAGTGAGGTTGTGCTTTTTAAATTTTTCCCTCCGCTGCAGATAATGGGAATGAGGAGAGGTAAAATTGGCAAGTGATTCTGGAGGATATTTTTAAGTTTTAAAGGAAAAAGTACAAGTTAGACACATCGCTAGATCTTAACAGTCATTGCCGAGGTTGTTAAGTCCCTGCATAGGGAGTGCTGAGTCATTCCAGTATTATACAGAAGAATATCGCCCATAAGGGCAGCTGGGTAACATCAGTTTTAAACTAGAATATAAAAAGCACTAGGGAATCTCTTAGGCGCAGAGGCAATGTGGTTTATAACACTGACAGCAGCCAAGGTCAAATGAAAGTGTAGGTGCATATTGCTTTGTTATTTAAATTTAAACAATAATGGCCAGACTTGGGGAAGGGCAAGTTTGTGTTATGCTCCACATAGTCACATATTCAACATTATACAAACTGTTTACCCCAAGGGTAAATCCGGTGTTAGTTCATCACTGAAACTTAAAGGCACGAACTACTAAAACCTCTCAGGCTTGGGAGTTTGGCAAAATTTATGTTTTGAATATAAACTAAGCCTAACTTCTAAATACTTATTTTCACAAAACTTAAAGAAGTTAAAACAATATATATTTTATGCTATTTTTGGAACCAGGCAAATCTTGACTATGATATTATGTTGTATTGGTGTGTGGTAAACTCTGCATATACATATTCCAGAAAAAAAATGTTGAGGTTTCACAGTAAAAACCATGAATGCTGGGTGTGTGGTAAATGTAATCTATCTTAAGATGTTGCTGTTCACAGCAGCTAACCACTTACACTGGTTTCTGTCCACTTTTTGAGATTAACCAACTAGATTCCAATTAGACACTGATGTCAATTAGATTTTCATGTTATGTACTAGGGCATGACTGTATTCTAGAGTCTCGTGAATTCTGTTTATGTGAATCACTTCAGTTAAAAAACCTACATCTCAAATGTTGAACTTTCAAATCAGATCCAAATAGTTCTAGACAGAGCCAGCTATCATCATTCACATCAATATTAATTTTTGAACTATAACAGTATAAAGACTGATCTAGGTACTTTGCAGAACTTAGATGTTCATGAACAAAGGCATTTCCATGCATTTTTCTGCCTATTTGGAACCGTAGAGCCAAGTAAGTATAGGCTATCTAAATAACCGCATTTTCTGATGTCCAATTTTCTTTTGTGTGTAAGTACATAAAAGCACAAATACAACAAAATACATATCAAACACCTTGCTACCCTCAATATGAAACCACAGGTTCTAACTATTAGCGTATGTGCATAGATTTAAAGTAGAAATAAACCTTGAGAAATGAATACCCATTATTCCCTAAGCTGAGCACTGAAAAGCAACTTTTTTTTTTTTGTTGGTATCTGACTTTGTAACTAGAAGAAAGATAAAAGAACTAAAAATCTGAAATAATGGATAGCTTGTATGATTTAAAGAAAATAATCTGTATGGAATTGGTGCATATGTTTGCAGTTTGTTCTGCAAAAAGAAAGTGTGGCATTTTGCAATAGCTGGCATATACAGTAGTGGATATGTTTTATATCTATATTGATCCTTTGTGGTGTCTCATAAAAGAAGCCTGTAAATTATTCATGTCTAAACGAAATTAGCTTCTAGAAAAAACCCCTCTACTGAAATCCATTTTAAGGGCAGCAGACCTGTAAAGTCAGCTGGCTTAGCTATAGTGATTTCTAACAACCATTTGGTTGCTAAGAATACCTCAATCACCATGTAAAAACCACCCTCGGACACTGAATATACAAGCAGCGGCGCAAAGTAAGTTTAGATAACAGGCCTCAGAAGGCACCTTAATGGGATATCTCTTTGCCCTAGAAGTGGAAGCCTGCTTACATTGTTTCAGGGCAGGAAACAAAACCGTATGGATATTCAAGTCCTAGAAGGCTTGAGACTAACACTCTTCAACACATTGAATAGTGTCTTACCACATATATATATTCCCCTGCGCAGGGACTGCACTACAAAGCAACTTAGTGAAATCATCCAGGTTTGCAATTTTCAAGAAGAATGGAATCAGGCCTTCCGTGGGCACCCTGAAACAGTACTGGCCAAAGTCACTAGTCGTCTTGTACACTTCAGTTTAACAGTGCCGAAACAAAAATAAGTTTGTAAAGTGATAATCTGAATAATTAGATTAATGTGTAAACACATTTTTTATAGAAAACATATACATACAAGAACTGGTAATATTCATTGGATAGACTGATAATTATCACTTCCTCTATAATGTGGGATATTTGAGTACTGGGGAGGGAGAAGGTACTGATAGCTCAAGACTAGGAATAAGCATCTGTTATGGTCTAACATTTTTGACTAAGAGATTACTACACCGATACTCATAAAGAACTGGTATAATTTTTCATTTTCATTTCATGAGTGCTTCCAAACCTGTTGTGCAAGGCATTGAGCAGTCAACAGGTACAGCTATGCCGTCTTCTTACGCTAAGGTCATCCTGAGCGGCATGTAAAATAGCTAAGGAGTGTAACTGTTGGAGCACAAGAACTCTGTGCCAGCAAGTTGTCCAAATATTTACTTACCTTTACAGGCAGATTTTACAGCTGACACTGAACTGCTTGCTGCCATGGCTACACTGCTTCCAGTAGCTGAGCTAGCTCATTTGAATCTAGTTTCTCTTCAAAACACTGCAGACATAACTCTACAGCTCTACAACGTATATGACTTCAGTTACCAATATAGCAATCTTTCTGTTCACTTTCTACACCATCTAAGACACTGGAGGATTAGGTCAAGTATACCAATGAGAAAAAAATCTTACATATAAAGCACAATTACTCCATGACGACTGTAAAGGGATTACATGCTAAAGCATGTAAAACCAGCTGGATTTAAAGGTGTTTCTCAAGATGTCTTAACACCATTAACTTCTCAGGAAACACTCATGGCATTCCAGGACTTTGATTTGTGCTATGAAGACTCTATTTTAGAGTTTAGAGTCTGCAAGTAAAACCTGCATTGCTCCTTTTTTTTTTTTTTCTACTTTCTTGTTATGCATTGTTCCAGATCTAGTATAACCTTTCCTAGTGCTTTAACGTGTCACAAATCATGTTACTATAATTAAAGATGTACTGTTGAATTGGTAAATGGATTAGATACTGGAAAATGGAGTTCATCTCGGACTGTTTGATTTCAGTTTACTACTCTGTACCAAGTCCAGATGTATTTACTTACCCTCCATTTTAGTGAAGAATGTCCAGAAAGATCTGTAAAGAGGGAGGAGACCAATAAAATTTATGTTAATAATTACAATACAGAACACACTACTTTCAGTTGCCCCATAAACTCCCATGTAACTTGCCTTTAGAGAGATCACATTTATAAAGATAAAAATAGACCAACCTTATTCAAATAGTTACGATTTATCATTTGACTTAAATGTCTTATCGCAATCTTCCCTTGGATTGTCTGATTCCACATATTCTTCACTATGAACCCCTAAATATTTACATATTAAATATTTATTTAGATACACATAGTCATTCATGCAGCTAAATCTTAAGGATTAAAGCTGTGCTCCAAAATTGTTAATCTTTACATGAAAGAGATGTAAACAAGTTGCAGACTATGAAATTGATCTTGTCTGGTTTGGCTTTCTAAAACTTTGGTATTTACTGAAAATCATATAGGCTTTCTTTAGCCAATCTAAAAGGACAGAAATTAACACACCCCATTTAAAAGCAGCCTGAATAAATAATTTCTCTTCTCTTTCTTCTAAGTATAGAAGAGCAGGCAACTAGCTCAGTTCTGATACATACCCAGATAAAGTTAAATGAGGTGAATCTTACCCTATCAGACAGACCTGGGTTCCTGAAGAACATGTTAAATGGAGTTTATTTTCTGTGTCCTGAAAGAGGCAATGAGTACAGCTTCAAATTAAAATAATCTGACACTGAAACTAGTGAACAGTAGCAAACAATCTCGCATTTCAAATTTACTCTTATTTTTTTCCTCACAGTCTGTAGTACCCACTCAGTTTTTGATATTGGGAGGAGGCTCTTATGATCTGGATTGCTGTCAGTGGTGTTTTTCAAAGAACCAACACAAACCATTACTCTTGACTGTTCTTAAAGTGGTGCAGCCTGCACATACACACTACATAATGTTTTGGCTGCAATGATGATGGAGTCAAGAAGGTTTTAGGCAGGATCAGTGTTTGGGGGAGTATTACATCTCAAAAACCTACCTTCTTTGGGTATCTTAATAAAGAACATTGAAAAACATGAGAACAGTATTGTTCCTGAAGCCTTTCTTTCTACTTCATAGAGGGTCTTCTTAGTTTCATCTTCATTGCTACAGTTATAACAGTTTAAATATTCCTTAATAATTTTACGCTGTGAACTGATATGCAGTATTAGCAGCGTGCCATAATTCCATTAAGTCAGCGTTGAGCCCCAATACATACATGGTACAAGGAAAGCAATGCTATAGGAAAATTGTACTCTGTTCCTTGGAAACTGAGAGCTGAGGTGAGAACTCCTTGTGGGTATGATAAATCCTATGGCACATTCACAAGTACCCATACTTATGCTCTTGAGTAATCTCAGTAAATTACTTGAGTAATTGCAGTTGGTTAGTGGTTTTAACTGTT
Source organism: Chionis minor (assembly GCA_013398295.1). Taxonomy (NCBI): domain Eukaryota; kingdom Metazoa; phylum Chordata; class Aves; order Charadriiformes; family Chionidae; genus Chionis; species Chionis minor. The sequence continues at coordinate 38,460 of VZSF01002487.1, forward strand.
TTGGTATTACTCCCTCTTTGTCTAAAATTACAGAAGAGGGAAATTGTGTGCTCTTTGCTAGCTGCAACTTTCCGTTGCAGAAACACTAAATTTCGGTTTAGTTTGCCTGTAAATACCTCCTGTTAAAAAAAGGTTGTAGCATGTTCACAAAACTTACACTTTACACCTCCAGTTATCTCACAGTGGATGGGGATGCCTGGAGCGCATATCTGTCAATGCTGGTACACACCTATGCATACAGCACCAGGATCTGAATCATTTTTAGATGCATAATACAAATTTTAGATGCATAGACAATTGAGTAATTATCAGAATTGTTTAAAATGAAGCAACATAGCTTCTATTAATATTAGGAAGAACTTATTATATAGTACTGTAGAATTACTTGCACTAAGAATCCCATCCAATGCATAGTAGCCATCTGATGGGAACACTTGAAATTTACTGTTAATGCATTTCTGTAGACACAAAGGTTCAAACAGGCATCACAGTCTCTGTGGTTTCTCTTGTAATTAAAAATATTTTCATTTAATGGCAAAATATTTTTGTTCTTTTTCCAAGAACACACCACTGCAATCCAGTGTTTAAACCAAATGTTTTCTTTTCGCTTTCCTCAAATCCTTAGAAGCCAAACTACACATGACTCCAGTGGATTCTACTCAAGCTTTCCCGTATAAACCAAATGGCTTTCTTATAAATGTAGCAAAGAAGAGAAGCTACATTACACAGTTAATATCAAGTCCAGTCTTATCGGAAAAGTGTACCATTTGTTCCTGAGAAATAAGCATCCTGATCCTTCAGCCAGCACCTGGCTGAGATAATTCAGATCATTAAGGTGTTTCCATAAATTTCAGTAAACCAAACTACACGAGAAGAGATCTGAGCTTTAACTCATACTAAATATGATTATAATGCTTTAAAGTGAAATCACAATGTAGGATGTCTATCTGAAGCAAGAGCGCAATTTTGCTTAGGTTGGGAACATCAGAGAGAACTGCAAATGAAATACACTTTGGAAAAAACAGATTAAAACCCAAAGTAGGCAGCGCAACCTGACGAATTCCTAATGCAAAAAAAAAAAAAAAAAAATCTGGTCTTCAGATATAATTCTGTCACCTGCAATAATAGAATCTGGTTTTGGAAGCCATGAGGCACTCTAACCCAGATGACAGAGCATTTAAATAGGGAAAGGAAATCTTCCTAATCCTCAGTATTGCTTTATTACATCATTTGGTTAAATGAGATCATCTGTATCAACTGCTGCCTTCAATGCACTCCAAAACAAGCACAAATACTACCACTAATCTGTCTTTTTGTGTTTTGTTTTGTTTACTAAATGTGACCCAAGGTCAAATTACTTTTAAAAAAGTTTCTTGCTAGAATCATAGGAAAAACATTCAGTGGGAGGAAAATAATTAAGGAGAAACTAGGTGTATCAGATCAAAGGCTTCCTCTCCCCACTCCCCAAAAGAGATTAAAAGCAGATCTTGATTTTATCATGCAAGTACAAGTCAAAGATACATTGTTAGCATGAAATTGCTCTCATTTAATGTTTTTGTAATACAAATAACTTGAAAATACAACTGCCCTTAATATTATGTTTTTCTATATAGCAAACAAATGGATTTAAAAACTTGGTGAGGGAGTGGTAGGTGGCTAAATAAATACATAGAAACCCCAGTGTTTTGTCATAAAAGAAACTATAATAGCACTTCAAAGTTTTGGACAGATTTCCATATATTATTGGTTTAGGGTGTAGCTGTGTGGAAAATTGTAAATGTTGTCTTTCAGTATTTACTTTACAACCCTTTGTAATCTTCAGCTATATTTATAGCCTGAAGTGGGAAGAAATTAGAGAGGCCTGTTTGAGCATCCTTTGTAATCAAATGCTTTTCCCATTTCTCCTTAAAATAACAGAACAGCTTGCACGTTCAGCTGCCTGTGGAGACCACCCGAAGAGTTTACAAGTCATGACCTTCCAGCAAAATATTGTTGTGGAAAAGCCCAAGTTGCAGGAGCACACCCAGAGGGGTCATGGATAAACTTGCTGATTTTTGTGGGGAGAAGGGGGCTGCTTTGTTTTGAATTGGAGGGTTCAACTAGAAATAAGAGGGAAAGGCTGAGGTTTTCCCGCCTGGGGATAACACAGGAACGAACAGTTCTTCCCGAGGCGCTGGGATTTGCCACTCACTAGTTGTCCGGCGCACTGGGGCGCTCCATCCTCACGGCCCGCTCCCGGCCACGCTGGGGCTGAGGTTTCAGGCCTGGCAAGGCCGCTGCTCTCCGCCCAGGCTGCCCCCGCCAAGAGGGGCTCCACGGCGCCGGCTGCCGCCCCTCGACTGCGCCCCAACAGCGGCCAACGGCCAAAGCCAACGGCCGCCAGGGCCTGCCCTGCCCTCTGCTCTGCCCCGCGCACCACCCAATGGCCACCAGGGCCTTGGCTTGTGGGAGCCTGCGATTGCTGCTCGCCAAAGGGCAACCTTGCCCCCTGTTAGCCGAGCGTCAGGACTACCTCTGAGGTCTCCCGCACTCCTCCGGGAGCAGGGGCTGCTGACAAGTCTGACTGACCGGCGGCCGGAGAGACTCGCCGGCAGGACCCAGCGCCGGAAGGTGGGAGCTGGCCCCTCACAGCCGCCGCAGAAGGCTCTGGCCTGGGGCACATACGGGCCCAAATTGATGAAGGCAAAGCAAATAAGGTGTTGCTAAGGGAGAAGACACCTTGGGTGGTCAAAGAAAACAAACGTGTTGTGTCGGCCTGTAGATAGCAAAAAGACACAGGGAACCTAACGCGGGAAAACTCCATTATGACTGCAAGGTTGCTGGTTGTTACCACGTGCTGAAAATAAAAACGTATGTGCCCTTCAGGTGAACTTAGCTCATTATAATGTGAAAACCACACCTCCAAATCTTAAGCTGATGAGACTCCTACGCACTGAGCATGGGTAGTAATATATGAGTGTACTATGCCTTTAATTCGAAGCAGGAATACAGCTAGCCAACAGGAGCTTATTGTGAAATCATGAGCAGTCAATGGTAACTATAATATGCCAATTTGTGTAAAATACAGAAGCTTACAATGTATAAGCCAAGTTGTGCTAGCTGTGTGGAGTTTCCACCTAGCACCTGTCTCTGCGCAGACATGAAATAAGTATCTCGCCTCTGCGTGTACATCAGCTTCTTGCACACCGGGTTAAAAGAACCCAGATTTGGGACAACAAAATGAGTCCCAAATGCATACCCTGGGATAACTCGTGCTGGACAGACCAGGGAAAAGACCGTTGGAGGTGAGGTTGCTCCAGTGAGGGCATGGCTATTGCAAGGGAATGCATCTAGTTACAGGCAGTGATGGAGGCAGTGCAATTGTGGCAGTCGCTTATAACCAGAGATGAGCGTCCAGCCAAACAAGGGCACTAAAATGCAGAACCCAAGATGGGATGTGAAAAACTGGCTAAGAGTTACTTTATTTACACTTTTGAAAGTCGTTTCCATCGTAAATAAGGTGGTCCAAAGACTGCTTTTAGGTTTTGCCTTTCCCCTGTTGTTTGCAAGACGCTCCAGGCAAGATGTATAAAGAGCATTGTTTTTTCATTGAACTAACTGCTCTTTTTGGCAAAAACAGCTAAGCTTTAGGGCAAACAAAACCTTCAGGTTTGTGCAGCTGTGTCATAGGTACATAAATTACTGGAACCCCTTTCCATTCTGCCAAACACTCTTGGGCTAAGACTTGAAAGCTGTTGCTGCAGAGGGAATATCCCTGGGGAGCAAAGTGGGTTTTTTGGGGGGTATACAGGAGCTTTACCAAAAGAGGTTCTGGCTCTGGAGTATAGTGAAAACAGGCCCTCATTTGCTGTAACTGAAGCAAAAGGGAGGACACAGGGAGGACACAAATCTATCTCCCGCAGCAGCTTTGGAAACGTCCCAGAACTGAAGTTGTAAGAGCAGCTGGGTATGCTGTAAAAGAAACAGAATAGTAATGTTTTCTGAAATTTCAAATGAGAGAGTTTGCCTTATTGCCAGGTGATCCAGGTGATCAGATCACAGCTGCATTTCATTTAAATTTTGTTCCTTTATATTTGGACTGAAATCTTCTTGTTGCCCTTTGCTTTCTTCATTGTTTAAGTCTTCTCATCTGCTTTTTTCTAAATAGAACACAGGATCAGAAAAAAATTCATGGGGTATGGAGTCTAGTTCCTTCCTGCAGCAGTTAAACAGGTCATATAATCCCATTTGTGTATCTATTAAGCTTTCATCTTAAAACAGGTTTGGGGGTTTTGCCTTCATACTCCTACTGGGAAGCTGCTGCAGTACTTTATGTCCCTGACAATTGGAAACTTTTCTAATCTCCATGAAAAATTTTCATGGCAATTTACTCAGGTGATCTTATGCTGATACTGAGTTCTGCTTTAAGTACGTTTCCTTTTGGTGTTTCCCTTATCCTCCTCTATCCCCAATCTATTTGGAGAGCAATAATAAACTTATTCTTGGATTTTCTTTAAATAAGGAAATAAGGTAATAAGCTAAATAAGGTAAATCCTTTCAATCTCCTCTATCGAGATTGTCACCCATTTTACATTATTTCAGAAAAGGTCATAACAAATTCTTACATAATAGGTTGTACGCTTGCCTGTCTGTAAGAGAACTGTGGGGAGGGTTTCATAGCTTCATCTCCCCGGTAGTACATAGTTCTGCTGCAACAGATGAATATAGTAGTTTTTTACCTAAGTGTCTTTTCTAACCCATGAACTATTAGCCAGTAATAGAAAATTCCTGTTATTAATTCCAAAATGTACAACCTTGTACTTTGTACATTTTAACCTCATCCCCTTTCAGTAACTGAAGTTCAATGACCTTTATGATATTCCAAGCCTTTTCTAGTTTGACACTGCCTCCAGACTTTGTCATCAGAAAATGTCATAAGCACACACTTACGCTGTACCAAAATTAGCCATGATACCATCCACTATTTTTAGTCTCCAAACTAATCCTAGAAAATTCTGCTGGTAACTTTCCTCCAAACATATACTTCCCCTTCCAGTGCAACAGGTTGAATCTTTGTTATTTTTGCCCTGGTAGTGAAGATAGTACAATCTGTCCAACAACAAGGCATTTGTGGTTTTTGTAGTAATTTTGATCTGATTCCAGTTCACTTCCTACCTCTAAATTCTTATTTTCTCTAGCAGTGAAGCCTTTTTCCCATTGTGGGCTAATCTTTGGTGGGCTAATGTATAAACAGTTTAATAAGGTACATGAAAATTAGGCTTATTTGGCTTACTTTAACTAGAAAAAGGAGTTGCTTTTCTCTGAAAAAAGGCAGCTAGGTAGATCTCATATAGTCTGCTTCACATAAATGATATTTTACTCTTCGCTGTTTCAAATTGCCATTTACTTTGATGTGTTAATTGTTCTTTCCTATGATACATGTTTTAAAACATTGTCTATTACTAAAATCAGTTTAATAGGGTTGTAGTTTACTTGGTTACTTCCCCTTCTCTCCTCATACTCTATTTGCTAATCTTTAGTAATATGATACAATACTTGCCTTGTTCACTTAATTACCTAACCCTCTGCTTTTCAGTTCACCATTTCAGGCAGAGTAACAGATTTTTTAAAATTTTGTCATTCTAAAATTAAGCTTGGTAAAGAGTACTGTGCTATTAGGAGCAGAACTGAGGTGCCTAAAGCAACAACTATACAGGACCCATTTGACTGTCTGCCTAATGGCCAGCAAAACCACAAGGGCTGTACCTAAACTAGAGAATAAAAGGAGAAGTCTCACTGTAACTGTATCTCATTTAAGTTAATTGCTGAAATGCCTGTTTTTCCTTGTCTTTGTTATTAGAAGTCACTGTGATTTACCATAACAATTACTAATCAGTTTGGTCTGAATCATTCTTCTCCCTCATATGCTATGTTCTTAAAAAGTGGTACTTTTTTCAGTTGTTTATATTATTTTGACCTTCTCAGATATATTTCCTAATTAACACATGATGTTCCTTCCTGCATCTACACCAAAACAGGAAAGATGCCTCAACTGCACAGTATTCTGTCTGACCAGCATTCCAGAGAACATTGTCAGAATTTGCAAAGGGCACAAGCAAAAACAAAGATCAGGGTATTCCCATAAGGAATGGTACAAATCCTACTGCTTAATAGATATTTGAAATTGAATTTTTCCCTATTGGCAGAGCACTGCAGAGCTGAAATCTCTAAGGCATCTGAAACTGCCATCCTTATATCCTTTATTTTAACGTGAAAAATAAAACATGTGGTTTACAACATCTATCTCAAACTTACTTAAAAAATACCATTCCAGGATGAAACAATAATGTCATTGGTTGGCCCATGCTGTAGAAAGGGATCATGAAGGATAATTGCAAAAATTTCAAGAAAGAATCTGAACTCCTGCTCCTTGCATAGGGTACTCAATTTTTCTTTCCCACATCTGCTGTAAATGAAGCCATTTAGCATACCCAGTCATGACTCCAGAGAAATCTGATTTTTGTTTCGTAAAGAAAGCATTTCAACTTAGAATTTCCGTAAAGCATGACTTTAAAGTTCAACCATTTATCTGGAAATATGGAAGGCCTTAATATTTCCCACTATGTTCTGACTCTCCCATATTTGTCTGTCTTACTCTCTTAGCACTCATAGTACAAAGCCTTGGCCACAGATACTTTGGAGCTGTTTCTCCTGAAGCCAGAGCATCCGAAAAGAAAGCTCTGCTGGTCTGATGCTTTCCTCTTCTTAATAGTGGCATTCAAGGAGACACAGTAGCTTATGCTACATCTTTGAAAACAATGTCTCCTGATTGTTGGGGTTTTTTGGGTTTGGGTTGGGTTTGTTGGGTTTCTGGGGATTGTTGGGTTGATGTCCTCCTGAAATGTAAATAGGTGGTCAATGTGTACCATGTCTGCTATTTCAGGGACGTGCCTATTAAGATGGAAGAAGGCCTCTGCTTGCCCAGGCATCAGACAGATTGATCAAAAGGGCTAGAAGTCTGTGGGTTTCCTTATTGCCAAAGAGTGCATTTTACTTCAAAGTTTTTTTAAACCACAATGAATCAAGGGCTTCAAATATAAGCTCTGAAGTGAGAGACTACAGATTGCGAAGAGAGGCCGGTCTTGTCTAGATATATCACAAGAGTTGCTATAAATGTTACATCTACAAAACAGCCTTTCAAGCCAGCGGCCTGAAAATTGCAGTCTTAGATGGAAAGGGTGAGGCTGAAGTGGAGAGCAAAGGAAATTATCCAAACCTTCCAAATTGCATAGATACTGTCAAGCATGGGGTGTGGAGGAGTGTGCTTAAGTTACTTTGTATGGGGACTGTTGATCCCCTGTTTTCCTTCAGTCGGAAGATACATCTCTGTGTCATCTCAGAACAAGATGCTTGCTCTTTTTTCTCTTTGAGCTGAGAATCTTACGCAGTGTGAAGCCATGGAAAAACCACGTGCTGGATCTCAATTACATTTTCTGAGTAAATAACAGGAAAATCTGCATTGTTTAAAGTGCAGGGGAAAGCCTGCGAGAAGTTTGTGTTCTACATGTCAAACAAATCGTTCTTCTGTATGAAAGCTTTGGCAGCCAACATTGTGCCTTGAGCCCTCTCATTACATAGTATCTGTAGAGAAGAAATGACTGGTTTTATGGCTTGCTTTAATACAAAAGTTCAGGTTCTACGCTTCCCTGATATACGCAAACAGACACAGAGATTGTTTAAAAGACAAATGTGTAAGTTGCTTATCCTGTTTTTTCATTTTCTCCTCTTCTGATTTTGACAGGTTAGCCCGTCCCTACTTAGTTCTATCTCTGGGAAATTTCCCAAGCAACGTATGAAATTCTCTGAGAAGAATGTGTTCTCTGAGCTAAAAAAGACACATTAAACTGTACTTCTACAATTTCAAATTACACAGGAAGATGATGGAGTGCATACTCATATGTCAGATCAGAATAAAACTTTATAGGCTGCTGTGTAAATATGCACAGAGTAGTTCTTGATGTGGTTTCCCACAATAGTTGCTCTAGGCTTTCATCTGGTGCAATTTTCACTGAGTGCCATAATGACAGGTTCCACAAAGTCCCCCTCATTCATTTTTAGCTCTACCAAACCAAAACAGAAAAAAATCAGAAGAGAACAGCCAGTAGCTAAAGCCAGACTCAGAAACAAGAACTTCTGCTGGTAAATCCTATCTCCACACACTGGGGACTGGTCACTATAACTCTGCTGAAAAACTGTATGTATAGACAAATATTTAGAATGCAAGTAGATGGAGACAGTTCCAGGCACATGAGGCAAGGTGAATGTGAGTCACAGCAAGAAATGAAGTAATTTTATGGTACAGGTCAGTTTAACCAGATCAAAGGGACTAAGCACAAAGGCACCGGATCACATGGAGTTCCCCCCACAGCAGGTAGCCAGCTGTTCATGTGCAGCTTTGAAACCATGTTCTGGGTGAAGTCGAGTAAAAACATTACCAAGCTAAGGGACTAAAATCAATGTGAGTTGAAACAAAGTCTAATGAGTTTGCTGTGACAATATTTGTGCCTAAATCGAAGAATTTTAATAAAGCATTAAAGATGCTATAAAGGTTAAAGAAAAACTTAAACAAAATTAAAATTATTCAGTTAGAAGGAACTTGATTTCCATCTCTGTCTGAGCTGTATTTTTGGTTAATTGGAGGAGTTTGAAATCATAAATACTAACATACACAACAAATAACTGTATTTCTTGTCATGATCCTTCTCCTGATCCTTGCCCTTTTGATCAATCTGTCTGATGCCTAGGTAAGCAGAGGCCCTTCTATGACAAAATTCTACATGACAATCTTCTAATCGTCTCTCCCGCAAAAAAAAAAAAAAAAAAAAAAAAGTTTGTTGAAATATGGGTAGAATAGTCCTTTGGCAATATTCCATCTTGTTCTAGTAACAAGACCATGCTTTTCACTCTGCTCCACTGACCAGCTCCTACAGAGAGGGAGTTTAAAGCTGCCTTACCTCAAGGTAGTCAATGTAATTATTTAGGTAAATTATTGAAGTCAGAGCTCTGGGTAGAAGTGTTTTGGCTTAGAACCTATCCAACTAAATCCTCATGCTTCTTCCCCTCTCTAGATGTAGATTGACTTTAGGTACCACAGTGTTGATTGACTGCCGATTGAAGGATATAGATTGTGGTAAGCTAATTCTAGATGTAACCATTTCTCCTCGTCAAAATAACCATGGTGTTTATTACACTAAATCATCAGTGAATAAATGTGTAAACACTGGAAGCATTGTAGTGATGTTTATGGAGCACTGACGTTTGTCTCTAAAATTTACTTGGGAAGAACAATTTTCTTGAAAGGATGACTGTATATGAATGCTTGCATTTCAAGTGATTTCATCTTGATCATCTGCTTTGATTTCCAGACTAACAGAAGACTGAAATGGGAGGCTTTGTATAAAGGAAAACTGGGATATGAATACGGTGATGATTCTGCCAAAGGTACACCTTGCTTTACAAATTCAAAGCTTTCTTTGTTTTCTACTTCATTTAACTTCTTCCGTTCTGTTTCTTTGTCCTTCCTATTCAGATGTTCTCTTTTTTCAAATTACTGTGAGCTTTATTTTTCATTCTCTCATAACATCTTGAAAGATGATTCTGCAGCACAATTTTCTAGAGAACAAAAGCACACTGTCGAAACATTCCTTTTCCTGCATGGCTGTATTTTATATCATTACAATCCAACTCTGAGTAATACTGTTAATAAGAAAAATTATTCATCACAATAATAAATCTCCTAAGATTTCTCTAATTACTGTTAGGCATTCTCTTGAACATTACTGGAGTCCTTTGTGTGAATTAACATGTAAGTGAACACCTATTAAACCATGGATTTTAAAGGCTATATAAAGGCATAACCTTCATAAAGATTTACAAATGCCCAACAAACTGCAGCCACATCTGTCATGACTAAATGAAACACAATGTAATACGTGAGTTAATGCTGCCACGAAGCAGGTCAGTCTGCCCCTTGGACACTTACCAGATTGTGCTGTTTGCTCCCACTTCACTCAGCCTAGTATGTGTTAAGCTTCTGGAGTCTGAAGAGACTCCAGGTGCTTCATTTGTGTTTGAATTGTGAGGTGCAAACTTTAATGCTCCCTTCTGAAACCAAACATACAGTTCAACAAACTGACTCCTGTGCCTGTTGTTGACTCTTCAGGCTCCTTTGTTGTTAAGCGCACTTTCAAGAAGAATTTGATTTGCATGGACATTGAGTTCTTTCAGCATACATAGATGTGAAGGCAAAGACTTACTGAGTGGCAAAACAGCTAAAATATGATCTATCTTTACTTACAAGGTAGCAGATTTATTGGTTAGAAACCAGTATCTAAATGCAATGCGCTTTTTTCTTTCAATTCCCTAGATGTCTATCTGTTCAATGTAACAGGACTTCTTCCTCCAATCGCTCTACCTGCAATTGTAGACTTTACTCTGCAGTTGGGTAAAAATGACCAAGTAGAATACTTCTTATTATTTTTTAAGTTCTCAGCCCCTCTTCCTTAAGACTTCGTTGTCTTTGTCATCACCTTCTGGACCCAGGTGTTATGTAGGTTAAATGCCCCATCCTTTTCTTCTGCTGCAGACTAGAAAGGGTGTGCTGTAATACAAGCATCTCCTTGTCCAAAAGATAATAGCCAAAATGTTATGATCTTATGCCAACTTCTCTTGGAATTCTGCTTCAAAATGCAGGTAAAGAAATGAAATATGGTCTTACAAGCAATATTTTAAGTCCAAGGTAAACATGGTTCATAACCAGACAGATTACTCAAATCCTCATAATAGGTGCAGGAGTACAAACGTGTTCCACACAGACACAGTATATTCACGACAATGTTTAACAGTCATCCAATTTATCTCGTTAGATTCTGTATTAAATGAGCCATTTGATACTGGGGAGAAAGCCTGATATGACTTGAAGTGTTTATGGCAGAAAGATATTACAACAAAGAAAGACTCATGATAAGGACACATGCTTACAGTGCTCATGAAGTAATGATTCATTCTTACTGAGACATTTTACAGGCTGACATTTCAGAAAAACTTTCCCGCCAGATATATAGCTGCTCTCCTGGTTTCTTTGCCTCCTTTCCTCTCTCCATTCTTCACATGATGATGAAAGGAGCTCCTTTTACTCTTCTCCCACCTCAGTATGTCCTGTTCTGAAGGCCTCCATCATTCTTGGTGCTATGTTTTTCAGGATTTCTTCCCCCAGTTCAAAGCTGAAGCTTTGCTGAACAGACGGGTACCAGCGTGGAAACATTAACTGCAGTTACTGAATGAAATGTCAGATTCTGGATGCAGTCCCATCTGGTCTGCTCACTGAAGAGTTTGCCCAAAAGATTGTACAATGTCTTTCTAACAACAATTTCAGATCTTTTTCCAGGTGTGACTCTCGTGATCTGATCTTAGTTCTATGGTTAGGTACCTCTAGTGACTCAAAGGATTACTCCAATGAGACTGCAAAGTTGAAAAGGTTTGAAAGGTCTATGTTTCAGAGACCTTTGTAAAATTCCCTTCCATTTTTTGTATTGTTTGTAGTCGTAAGAGAGAACTTTTGAGGAGACAGACAGGAGTTGACGTGACTAAATAAATGGATCTAACCAAACTGACTGCGTCCACAGGAAAGAACGGTTAAACTGCCAGCATTTTTTGGGGTTTTTTTCTCCTATTTCAGTTTTGCTGATGTGTTTGTCAGCACAGCAAAGGGTATTGTTCTCAGACATCAAAAGGAATTAAAGGAAATAAACGATTACTCTAGCATTAGGAGAGTGATCTTGTTAGCTACCGGGCTGAAAGCCTCTTAAAAAGGACTAAAACCCTCAGCGCCTTTTAATTTGATTAAGTGCACCGATCATCTGTTCTGACTTAAGTCAGTGAGAGATCCGGGTACAAACATTTCACAGGCTCTTCTCCGTATCATTTGTTCTCTGACCAAAGCCACAGTAAAGTCAGGCTGAGACGAGAATCTGACCAAGGCAATGAAGCGAGAGGTTGATACTTGGGAACCAAGTTAGCTGTTCGTTAACTAACTGACCAACCAACTGTTGCCGCTGCCACTACTAACCAGAAGGGGGGCCGTAGGAGGTGAGCACTTCTGGGTGTGAAGTGTCACCAAGACAGCTCGCAACAACAGCTCTGCTGGTAGCTCTTGTTGGTAATGCATCTCGTTGTGGATTAAAGCAGTTATTCTGGGAAAATATGAATTCTAAGATCCTTAGAGATGTCTTTAAGAAAGTCTTTCAGTTAAAGCTGCTTCAGACTTGCACATCTGGAAAATAATTCCATATTTTTAACCTTTAAGAAAATGTCTGTAGTTTGATTAAATGTTTTAGATTAGCGTTTTCCCTGTTCTTGAGTCACTGGATTTAAGCACCTTATGAACTTAACTAGAAATGTGTTTTGAGTTTCTGATAGCTTTGGCCCATGGGTGTTCTCCGACAAAGTACATTTTATAATTCTATACCAGTAAATGCCACCATGGTAAAATAACTTTCTTTCATGTGTATGACATAGTAACATTTAGGGTGTATGAAAAGTCTTTGGCTTCAAAGCATTTTCCTCAAATTAAGTAGCTACAATAAAAAGAATGATTATTCACATGTTACAGAATGGCAAATTGAAACACAGAATGACAAGCCAAAAATCTTTAGAGTCAAGAAATAATTTTGCAGACTTATTTAAAGTACTTGTTTTTCAAGGTTGGTTAGCATCTACGTGGCTTTAGTAGTTCTGGGTATTCCTCCAAAACTTATGTCAAAAGATCTCATACTGAACAACAAATAATAGTGGTATAATGTATAAATGACTTCTTCCCTTCCAGTATGCATTTCATGATCCTTGTCCTGTTTTCTAACAAGCAGACCATACTCTTCTGGAAGAACGTACATTTTCAGTCGTGATTCTTATGAAGCTACCTTTTAAAGTTTAGTGGTTCTGTGGTAACTCACCAATCTATCTTTCAGTATCTATGTATACATCACATGTAGCCTGTAACATTTTTATACAGAATGGTTTTTTCCATCTTCTAAAGGTGTTGTGGCCAACATTCTATTTATGAATTATCTTGGAACTTGCTATTTTTATTTAGAAAAAAATAGATCTTGAAATTCTGTGTATTTTCCAAAACTTCAAAAGACAACTAAAATAACTTCTCTTAAAATTTCTTTAGGAGAAATAATTCCTGGGGCGAACATCAGTTACATTCTCAAAATGTGCCATGCTTTTGTTAGAGGAGAAGAGAAGAGAAGAGAGGAGAGGAGAGGAGAGGAGAGGAGAAGAGAAGAGAAGAGAAGAGAAGAGAAGAGAAGAGAAGAGAAGAGAAGAGAAGAGAAGAGAAGAGAAGAGAAGAGAAGAGAAGAGAAGAGAAGAGAATATTTCAATTGGAAGGGACCTACAATGATCATCTACTCCAACTGCCTGACCACTTCAGGGCTGACCAAAAGTTAAAGCATGTTATTAAGAGCATTGTCCAAATGCTTGTCAAACACTGACAGGCTTGGGGCATCGATTACCTCTCTAGGAAGCCTGTCCCTGTGTCTGACCACACTCTTGGTAAAGAAATGCTTCCTAATGTCAAGTTTGAACCTCCCCTGATGCAGCTTTGAGCCATTCCCATGTCTCCTGTCACCAGATACCAGGGAGAAGAGATCAGCACCTCCACCTCCCCTCCTCGGGAAGCTGTAGAGAGCAATGAGGTCACCCCTCAGCCTCCTTTTCTCCAAATTAAACAAGCCCAGAGTCCTCAGCCGCTCCTCACAGGACATTCCTTCTAGCCCTTTCACCAGCGTTGTTGGTCTCCTCTGGCCACATTCAAGGACCTTCACATCATTTTTGAATTGTGGGGCCCAGAACTGCACACAGTACTCAAGGTGAGGCTGCAGCAATGCCAAACAGAGTGGGGAAATCACCTCTTTTACCGGCTGGTTGTACTGTGTTTGATGCACCCAGGACAGGGTTTGTCCTCTTGGCTGCCAAGGCACACTGCTGACTCATGTTGAGCTGCTGTTGACCAGCACTCCCAGATCCCCTTCCGCAGGGCTGCTCCCCAGCCACTCCTCTGCCAATTCATACTTGTGCCTGGCCTTACTCCATCCTAGCTGCAGAATCGGGCATTATGTCTTGTTAAAGTTCATCCCATTAATCATAGCAAACAGATAGTCAGGCTGCTACAGTTGTTTCCAACAGGTGGGTATGTTTGTGATACAGCCCTCTATTTAGCTCTCCAAAAATCTTTTCAGGGTGAGATAGATGTTTTTCTCCTAAACATGTTATTCTTAGGAGGTGGATTTGCATGTTGGGACCAATAAATTATTGAAAAGTACTCTAGTGCCTCACTTTCCATTTGCAACAAAACAAATGACTGAAGAAGAAATCGTATTGCAAATATTTCTGAGAAATATTTCTCATTAAAGAAAATTTGCTTGTATTCAAATGATAAAACCTTTCATTAAGCTAAATGATGTATGTAGTGAGTAGCAAACAGAAAGCGGTAGAACACTTGTAGCTGGTGAGAAAGCAACTCAATAGCACAGCAACATGAGAAATTACTTTGCAGATCTTTATGTACAGTGTATTTCCTTTAGTTGAAAACCATGTACTCTCTTGAAAGGAACTTCCCTTTCAACAGTTGTGATTTGGCAAAAACAGTGCTAGGGACATTATGTCCTGGGATTGTTGACAAGTGTGAAAGTCCTCTGTGTGTCCTCATCCCTAAGAAAGCAAAGTTTTAGTTCACGTTCACTTTCTTTCTCAGCTTGTCTCTCCTACTAGGATCAGAGCTAAGAGCTGGTCCTTCTTTGGTTTTAGGGTAAAGAACTGTCTCTCCATCTGCCCATGGCAGGGGTGTTGGAACTAGTTGATCCCCAAGTTCCCTTCCAACCCAAACCATTCTGATTCTATGATCTTTTGCTCACCTGACAGGAGCTGTAACTGCTCATTCTTCTCCCAGTTCTCATCTCTATTCTCCTGCCTGATAACCTTCTGTTCTATTCCTAATCCCAGAGATTCCACCACGTTTACCTTATTTACAGGACTACCACAAGATTTCTTTTGCCACATAATGTCATATCCAGAGATGTGGAAAAAGAAACAAAAAAAAGTAGTTTTCTTCAAATGTTAAACAAAGACTTTAATAGGAATAGGGAAATCACCTTTAAAGTTACCCTGTCTTTAGTTTTGCTTCACTAGAGATTCCTCTGTCTAGGGTTTCTCAGTCTTGCTCCTGATGTTTACATAAACAATATACCTGTCCTTGTATCTGTCAAAGACTGATACAAGGTGAAATTGGATAGTACCTAAATTAAAATAAACAAAGTTATATGGAAAATAGACATTTGTCATATAGATAAATATTTTTGAATTTTTGAACATTGGAATTAAGACCAGATTTTTTAAAGGGTATCAATTAACTAAAGACACAGAAAAGCACACAGCAAAGTATTCAGGTTTCTAGGTGTATGTCTAGTTCCTAATCAAATTAACTAGCACTCCTGAAAATGTCACCAGTCACCTAGGTCTACCTACAGTCAACTGTGTACCTACAGAGTATATGGATAGTCAATTATCTGCAGAAATCCAGTACTTAGCTGGCTTGTAAAGTTAACTTTTTATGTTGTTAATGACAAGGAACGAAGTAAAACATAAAAGCCCCAAACCAGATAATGAGCAAACTGAAAGGCAATAGGCTGAATTATTTCTTTTTCATTGAATGACCTCTAGTGGTCATCACGGCTTTTACAGCAGTTGAAATGCTAGCGCTCAGAACATTCTAGAGGACATGTCCATTTTTTGCAAAACATGGAGCAGGAAGATCAACTTTTTCAAAACTGTGCTCTATGCACTTTTGCTCTACACCTGGAAGGCTTCCTTCTTTCACTATTAAAATAATATTTTATTTCAGTTTACACAGTGAGCAGCCTTGTGAACTCTGCAGGAATTTCAAGCCACAATTGCAGTATCTGCACTGCCCCTTGTTGCTGTCTCTCTTTGCTAGCCAGCACCTCCCTCAATCTACCTCTCCTGAACTTTGCCAGAGCCTTCCAATGGACAACGTGGCATCGCTGTGTATCCTGTTACCTTGTATGACATCTATTCAGCTTCTCATAACGTCATTATATCACCTGGAACAGGCCACCAACCATCATCTCTTACTGCTGGCCACAATAGACCACTTCATTCTGAACACTGATGGCACATGGAGCGAGTTTATCTGTGTAAAAAGCAAACTCAGCAGATGGAATACAGGCAACATAATTGGAAAGAGAGCTCTAATCCTCAGCATTGTGGGACATGAAAAGCAATCTGAGTTGAACATTCAGCAGTATTTCAGAAAACAAACGGTATTCTCATCATCCAGGGTTTTTATTAGTGTTTCTGCTGATCTTTCTGCGGCTTCTTTAAACAGCTGGGCCAGATTGTTCTTCTGCTGGACATATGTGTCAGTCTAAATATTAAAGAATTTATTAAAAGCTTTTGCTAAAGACCAGAAATACCTCCTCTATTCCCATCTTTCTCAAATATGGGAGTTATACAGGACTTCCTACATTTGTGCATTTTGTATGTAGATGAGCATATCTCGTCTGCAAACGCAAGCTGCATTAGAGCTGCCATATGCTAATTTTGTTAATCTCACGTAGCTTTTGGTGGTCATCTTTTCCTGGCAGTCATCTTTTCACAAACCTGGTGATGGAAGAAACATAGCACCTCCAACAGAAGACCACTGAATAGGGAATTTATGGTTAAGAGCCATTAGAGATCGCTTCATGGTCCTACTTCAAGTGTCAAAAAACACTTGAGATGAGCTTGAACAAAATGCTTAATCTGTTTAAAGGGGATTCTGAAGTTCTCACTTACCAGAATGGTGTCAAAAGAAGCATGATTTACATGAGAAATAAAGTTTGGAAACAATCCTGACAGAACAGAACAGTGATGAGCATTTTCTCTGGAGGCAGAGAAATACCATCTACATTGCAGATGATATCTTTCTCAAAAAAAAAAAAAAAAAAAAAGCAAAACTGCAGACAGCCTGCAGACACCCTGAATTACACTATCGTGGATGTTTTTCAAGAAAAAAAATATTTAATAGATACATTTTTACATGACCATGACACATCATCACAATTTGATCAGAATGCTTACCAGAGGAGCAATTCCATTATTAAAAGAATTTCTACGCTAACTTCTCATTTTACTGAAAGTGACTACAGTAAGTAGATTCTAGAGAATGCTTTATTAATACTGTTTTTCTTCCTAGCAATAAGAGAACATACGCCTTAAAGATAATATTTATAGGTAAGGCATTTCTGAGTTTGTACATCATTCATATACAAGTAGATGGCGAGTCTTTAACAGCAGAGTATTTTGACTCTAATTTGTAGTCAAGTCTAATTCAGATGTTCCTTTTATAATTGATGTCTGGAAGCTACTCAAAATATTCTTTTCTATTTTTGAATGTCCTAAAGCTTGATTTAGCTCTGTTGTTTCAATTGACACCTTGGGACAGATTGCCTGGTGAAACACTATATTAAAAAGTAAATATCAGACATCATACTTTTTTAATATTATGATTAAACAAATACTTTTTCTTTTAAAAGCTGATTTTCCCCCTGCAAATTTGTACATTTCTTTGAAATATAACCTAAGATGAAATCTTCTTATCCTTTTCCCAATGTGGTCAGTAGATCAGATTTTACTGAAACTATATGGTACCGTGTACCCCTCTGTTTGTTAAATAATGCACATTGGGACTCTTACAATATGTTTGGGATTGATTTGTATTAGATAGTATAACTGGCTATGCAAAAGCTAGCTCAGCAGAGAATTATTGTCGATGGCATTATCCCAGTGTCAAATTAAAAGGATTTCCCTATGAGTTGGTCTGGTCAGCATTTCCATATGTAGAATTTGCTCTGGGCTGTCAGTCCTTCTTCAGGCTGTCAGTCTTCTGGTATTATGTGGGTGTAGGCTGCTTTGTCTAAAACTTCCATCTGTGCTGAAAGCCTGTTTTTCTCAACCTTCAAATCAGAATCCAACAGTTCCTTTAACTAGTCCCAGTCCTGCCTATAGATTCTAATAATTCTTTTTAACAAGTACCTCCATTTTAATGTAATTTTCCTTTTTCAAATTAAGCACAACAGTAGTGGATGTTTTGTTTTTGTTGCTCCTGCAAGAACATTAAATCCCAATTTATTATGGTCATTTTACAGAGTAGCTCTTTGACAGAAGTATTCAGCATCACAATCAACTCAAGAATTCTAATTCCTGGTAGTTCTTCCAGAGGTAGAGTGGGTCTTCTTTTTGGGGGCTCAGACTAGCCAAAGATTTAGATCGTAGTATCATTTCTGCCGTCATTCTCTTACCAGACTTTACCATTTAGTTAGGGCACAGGCATACAGCACATTAGCTCCATGAAGAAGGGTTGCAAGAGCACCTGCTGTCATGAGAACAGTTTTTGATCTCAGATTGGAAGCAGATTAAGAAAGGACAGCAATTCATCAGAGATTGTTTATTGATTTGAATTTCACTAAGGGCTCCCACAGAAATTTACTTATCAAGTTCAGAAAACACCTGGCTTGGATATCTAAATCAATCCATCATTAAAGATTTTGGGGAAAGTGGAACTGGAACATGCCCCCTAATAGCCATGCAGAACTTACACATAACCTTGCAAAGAATTCATAGGCTGTTCATTTTCCCAAAATCCTTGTACTAATTCTTTGCACAAATTCTTTGCTTCCTATGTTTAAAGAATTTTCTTCTCATCTCCCTTTTTAATAGTTTAAGGAGGCTAAGAAGTTAGAGAGGAAAGATGCATGGGTAGTTCTGGATGGACTTAACATCAAACTTTCGAACACCAAAAATGTACTTCCATTTTCACTGAAACAGCATTGGCAAGAACTGATTAAAGATGACTTATGCTTGTGACATTAGCCTCTATAAAATACATAAATGTTGGTTAATGCCTGATATACCTCATCTACACATGTAGCTTTACAACAGTTAATATTTTACTATACTATATACACATACATATGTCTACATTATTTTAGAATGTTAGTGTAATCATAAAAGGTGATTTGTTTCAGGAACTGCTGTTGAGAAACATTTTTTTATTACTGCTAAGATTATGTCATCTATCTGACCACCAGTGTGGTCAGATATTTGCAGTCACACTTCACATTTCCCTAGTATATGGTCCATTCATCAGGTTTTTTGCAGTATTTTTGGAAGGAATCACGCAGCTCCCTGCCTTAGTCTGTTTGTACAGTATTGTGCATACATCTTGATTAATACAACTGCATTTTCTTCCCTTGTGATTTTCCAAACTGTAACTACTGTTGCCTAAAGCTTCACCTGTGCTCAAAAAAACCAGGTGGCAAAAAAATCCCATGATGGGGTGGAATTCCTTGCTGGCAAACAGCAAGACCAAGGCAAAACAGCAGACCATTGAAAAAAATCCACTGTGCCTTCCTCCCAGTCAATGTGTATTACAGGGGAGCCCAATGTACCTGTCAGAAGTCACTTGCATAGTTAAATGGGCTGCCTGTGTCTTTTGATTTCATTTACAACTCTTTCGAACTACCATCTTCCCAATATTTGTCTCTTGGACTGCAGAATGAACAGTACCCATCTACACCAAATACAGTTAGAATAAAGTAACAGTAGAATTTTAAAAAGAATGTGATCGCAAGTAGTATTTAGAATTACTCTTAAGACACGTAAAACAATGTTGTGTAAAGTGCAGCTAAGCAAGTGTGCCCTAGAAATAACTGAATAGTCAACAGGGGGAAGCCCTCAACCCACTGTTCCACAGCGTTATGCTCATTCTCTTTCCATGCCTGTCAAGGGCATCGTGCGAGAGATTTTGCTAATGAAAATCCAGGCCCTGCCTCCGTCACTGTTTGCCACGGTCAGAATGTCTGTATACAGCCAGGGACCACCTGTTGAACAGTTACTTGCAGGGCAGCATGCTATACAACCTTGTCATTCAAGGCAAGCCTAAATAAATAAAAAACTGCAATTGTTGTATTTCTTAAGTTAGGTTGTATTAATTCTATCTGACCTTCAAATTGCCTGAGAGCATTTCTAATTATTTTTCCTGATTTCAGAGAGGAAAATCTTTTGCATAAAGATTTGAAGCTTTGAATCTGAATTTCAAAATATGCTTTAACGCTAACACCTTAGTATCTTTGGAAAGATGTGTTTCTGATACAGCAGGAGTAAACATTAATCCACAAAGGCGGCCTTTCCTGTTTAAACTGCCAGAGAACAAACAAGCTACAGATTACAGACGGGCTAGTATTTTTACAGCAAATGCAACTCATGTTAGTGCAGCACCATTTCCACCCTAAGACCAGCACTTAAGTGCTAAAGCGATTACTTCCTTGAAGTAATAAATATGGACTAATATTTATACAGCAAAGGTAAGGCCTATTGGTACGGCGTCGCCTCCACCTTAAGATCAGCACTCGAGCGCTAAAGCAGTTCCTTTCTGGAGGGAAAGAACTTCTGGTTCTCAATTCACAGTGAGAGACGCTTCCTAGCATGCAGCACTGGATTAGCTTCGTTTGTTGAGAAAATCCCTGGAGATGTAATGGAAACAATCCTTGCCTTCCAAGTCACTCATGACATCACCACCCATGCCCTCTCTGCTTCTCGGATCGCCATCGTCTCCACGGTAAAGCTCTGAGGCAAGGCTTAAAGGCAGGGGAGCAAGGGCTCTGCTTTGGCTCTGCCTCTCGCTCGCCCCTGTCACGGAAAAACGGGACAGCCACTTCCCCCCCCTCCCCGACTCTTCCCGCTGGCCTCAGGGCTCAACAGCCTCCCCGCCGCCTCCGCGCGGTAACTGGGGCCGCCGGGGAGCCTCGGGGCTACTAGCGCCAGCCGGCAAACGGCCTCACCGCTGCCGCCGGCTCCGTTCCCAGGCCCGCGGGAGGCGCTGCGCAATCCCAAGCGCCCCAGGCAAGAGACGGCTGCCCGGTGCCGCCGCCCCAGCGCACGGCGGCCGCGCAAGCGGCGGGGCAGGCGCCGGGCCCGCCAGGGGCAGCAGCGGGCGCGCCGGCAGCGGCGGAAGTGTCTGCCGGCCCCGGCCACCGCCCACCCTGGCGCGCGTCACGGCGCGGCGCACGCGCGTGGCGGGGCTCCTGTTCCCCCTGGCCCCGTCTCCCCCCTTCCCTCCGGCCCTCCCTCCGGCCCTCCCGGAGCACCGCGGCTCCTCCCTGCACCACCTTTGGCCCAGCCGGGGGCGGGGACGCGCAGACGGCGCAGCGCTCTGGAGGCGGNCCGGGCTGCCTGGTGATGTGGCAGCGGGAGCCGGGCCGGGGGGGCGCTCCCTGCGCCGCTCCCTGCGCCGCTCCTGCCGCCCGCGCCCGGCGGGAAGGGATGCCAGGCGGTGGGCGCGCGCGGGCGGCCGTTTGCTGCGCGTGGGGCGCCGCGAGCCGGCACCGTTAAGGGAACGGCCGCGCGGGAGCCCTGAGGGGGAGCCCGGCGGGGGCGGCCCGTGGCCGCTCTGCTGGTTTTCCGTCCCTGCCCTGGGGAAGGGCGGGAAGCCCCTCCGGAGGGGACCGGGGGGGGCCATCCCTGCCTCTTCCGTCGCTCGCGATCCCTCAGCTTTCCAGCGTTTTGGAAGAAGGAACGCTTAAGAATGCGGTGTACAATGTGGCCATTCATAAACCTGGGTTGGCCGGAGACTGAGGTTCTTTGTACGGTGGGTGTTATGTGGAAAACTGTCGAGACAGCGCTTAAAAAAACCTAACCAAAGCCTTCATTCTTCTTCATAAAGATGGGGCAAGATCGGTTTACAGTGAAGACCAAAATGCAGCTATTTAGAAGACACATTGCAGGCCTTTGCTGAGAACATCTGATACTTTTGATGATGCAAGACAAGCGGGAAAAAAAAAAAAGTAGTATGATTTCTTTCAGACAGTGCTGAGCTGAAGAGATAAGATCCAGAAAACATTTGCTATCAAAGTAACAGTGTAAAACAGTCTCTCAAGTCTTGCTGTGGGTAGTACAGGCCACAACTTATTAAAATGACAAATCTATTAAAGAAGAAGAGAGTGTCATGGTTGGCTCAAAAGTGGGGAAGTTGGTATTGGGCTAAGAACATTGAACTCTTCAGTAGATGATGTCTCTGTCCAAGCTTCTTTCACCATGTGCAGGTTCAAACTTGTTTACATAACAGAGCAATTGGTAAGTTACATTCTTCCAATTTTTATGAAGAAAAGGCAAAACGAAATGTTACGAAGATAGTGAAATAGATCATGTCTGGGTGGGGGGTAACGAAGTGTGTTCGAAAGTTAGTCTGTCTCATTTAATTTGTCAGAAGCAAAGCCAAGATGGATTTTTCCAAACCAGGGAAATCATATGTTAAAAAAAAAGTTAACTGACATTAACTGTTTGCTGAATTCAGTTGAGGTTAGCAACCCCCTATATATTACGTGGCAGGCAGAGGAAGTCTTCTGCTTCTCCGTTTTTCTTCAGAGGACCTCAGCTGAAATGCTCTTTATAACCCAGTAAGCTTCACCAGGAAAAAAAAAAAGATGCTGCTGATTCACACACTCCACAGGCAAATGTTCTGGCACTTCTGAGACTGTGTCTGTTCAGCTGAGAGCAAAGTCAAAGCAACCTATTATACCCCGGTGGATTTGGCAGCCCATAGGAGAGTAGGCAGAGCCTTGTCTTCCAGACTTTCTCTGGGCATCCAGCACTATTCGAAATACACCTCTGTCTGTGGAAGTCTCCTCACCAAGCCCACCTCTGAGCACAGCAAGCTCCCAAGTTACAGAGCAGCACACAACATAGCCACAAATACTGCCATTACACTGGCCTGATTGGAAGACTTGTGGGACACTTTCTTTAGTATAGCTCAAATTCCTAACACAAGTGAAGTGTTTCATCATTTTGCAAGTAACTCCTAACGAGAACCTGCTGGAATTCTTATTTCTGAGAGCAATATTTAACAGGCATTTCTGGCTTCATTTTTGTCCATTCTCTCTGATGCCAGCCTATGACTTCACTCCAGCACTGGTGAATAAGTTGTGTCTGCTTTTGGTCACGTTGTTACCGCAGCAGGTGGCAAGCGAAGATATATTCCTTATAACACGGTTATCACCAAGTTGCTTGCATCCACAGTGCTGCAGAAGATTCTGGCTGCTTTCTACTGCTGTGATTTTTTCAAACTGCCCCAGCATTAGAACATCTGGCAAGGATGAGCTAGTCTGTGTAAGCGGCAGGAGAGCATGTGTTTTGGCAGATTGGGTGGTGCTATATGCAAAGGTGTTTAGATGCCTTATTGTATTGCCTGGCTGCCAACTGGATTTAACTGCATTCACCACAACTCTTTGGGCCCTGACAAGCCTGTAGTTCCCTGGATCCTCCCTCTGGCGCTTCTTGTGGGTGGGCGTCACATTTGCTAACCACCAGTCAACTGGGACCTCCCTGGTTAGCCAGGACTGCTGGTAAATGATGAGAAGTGGCTTGGTGAGCATGTCCATCACCTCCCTCAGTACCCTTAGGTGAATCCCATCTGGTCCTATTGACTCGAGTATGTCTCAGTGCTGTAGCAGGTCACTATTTCCCCTTGGATTATGGGGCCTTCATTCTGCTCCCTGCCTCTCTCTAGCTCAGGGGGCTAGTTACTCAGGGGACAACTGGTCTTACTGTTAAAAGACTGAGGCAAAGAAGGCATTAAGTACCTCAGCCTTCTCCTCATCTTTGGTCACTATGTTTCCACCCCCGTCTACTAAAGGTTGAAGATTCTCCTTAGTCCTCCTTATATCGCTAATGTATTTAATGGAAACTTTATTTATGGTGCTTAACATCAGAAGGCAGATTAAGTTCTAGTTGGGCTTTGGCCCTTCTAATTTTCTCCCTACATAGCCTCACAGCATCTTTGGAGTCCTCCTGAGTGGCCTGCCCCTTCTTCCAAAGGCCGTACTTATTCTTTTTTCCCCCCTGAGTTGCAACCATAGCTCTCTGTTCAGCCAGGCCAGTCTTTTTCCCCAACAGCATGTTTTTCAGCACATGGGAACAACCTGCTCCTGTGCCTTAAGACTTTCTTCTTGAAAAATGTTCAGCCTTCCTGGACTCCTTTGCCCTTCAGGACTGCATCCCAAGAGACTCTGTCAGCTAGGCTCCTGAAAAGACCAAAGTCCGCCCTCCAGAAGTCCAAGGTGGCAGTCCTGCTGACCCTCCTCCTTACTTCTCCAAGAATCAAAAACTCTGTCATTTCATATAGTAATACGGTTTGCATAGAAACCATGCCTGTTCTTCATATAATGTATATGGTTTGCATAGAAAACATGCCTGTTCTTTACATAGTTATTTCCTGATGCTTCCAACCTCAAAGCTCTCTCAAGTTGGTGCTGTAGCTTGGGGAGTCTCTGCTTGCCATTGAAAGCTTTACTTCCTAACTCAGAGGTCTTGCTTTGCGAAAAGTTAAAATTTGATGTAAAGTGACTGTAGAAGCACAACGTTTCATCATGCTACATGATGCTCTGAAGTAATGAACAGTAAGTTCAGTTTGTGCCAGTGTAGTGGTCTGCCTGTTAACTATGAAACAATTAAGCAATAATCTTTTTTTTTTTTTTTTCTTTCCTGCTGTCTTTTGAACTTGGTGTTGCAACTTGGTTTTAGTCTTCTTCATCTGGATGTCTGATCCGAGTTCTTACATCAAAAGTGTTTTGCACTGATAGTCAGATTTGGCTTTGGCAAAAAAATATTATAATTGCAATGGGCAAAACATCAAGAATAAGATAAGAAAAAAAATATGGGTCAAGTCCATTGCAGCAAATCTTTACATAGAGAAATTGACATTTAGTATTTCCTTTTGGTCCCCATCTTTTTTCTTTCTTCTGTTCCCATAGTTCTTAGATGTCTGTATTCATTTTCCTGGTCAACAACATGCAAAACCAAAAGGTTACCTTTATGCCAAAACAAGTAAGCTCTGAAACCATCCTTCCTTACTCTCTTGTCATTACAGCTCTTCAGTGCACATCTGTGAAAGGCTTGTTACTTTAATACTCCAATTTTTTTATCTTCAGTATAAAGTTATTAGCTTATTATGGCACTTCAGATTTCATGTGAGAAACCAACTAGCATAGTGGGGGAGAAGAAGGGAAGGATATGTCAGCCTTGTCACCTGGCCTTGGTGTTAAAATGAAACACAGTGGACTGAAGCATTATTTAACATGGTGAGTAGGAGGGAGAACATTAAAATCTAGTATTTGTGTAAGTAGTGTGGAAGCACTTAATGTCTAGCACCGGGTGGAAGAAATACTTTTGTGGGCAAGTCAGAGAGGAAACTTCCAATGGTTATAAAAAATAAATTAAAAAACCCCCAGATATAGACCTTTGAGGTTAATGTTCTTTTTTTCATTAGATCCTTTACAAAAATCTAGTGTGTGCTTTCAGTAGCGACAATTATAGTGAACATAATTAGGCTAAGAAGTTTAAAATAGTTGTACCTACTCATCACAATTCTTCTGCTACTCATTTTCTTACGTTGATTTCTTTTAACATTGCTAATATGGATCTCCAAGGTGAGTGATGCTTTGATATGGTGTAAAAGGAAATGACTGATCTTTATTTCTGCTGTCATTTTGGATAGCCATTTAATTTCATCAGTTGGTACTCATCAAATTTTATGTGCAGGAATTTGAAGACTGGCTAAATAATTTAAGAGCACAGCCAATGTGAGCCACTGATTTCTACTCCTGAGTATTTTTCTGTGTCACATCAATATTCGTAGTAAGTGTATGTATCAGGGAGAGTAAATAAAAGCTTCTGTTGTTGAGGATCCAATGTTCAGCTTTTATTGGTTGGTGGTGGTAGTGAAACATCTTGTAGCAAAGTGGACATGATTAGGAAATGTTGCCAGTTTTTTTTGCAGCAAGAGAGAGTGACTTGCTAAATTATTAGAGCACCTCTATAAAAAGCTGTTTTCTATTGGAAGATAAAGAGGAAGTTCCATCTAAACATGAAGTGCAACATCTTTCCTTTGAGGGTGGCAGAGCACTGGAACAGGCTGCCCAGAGAAGTGGTGGAGTCTCCGACTTTGGAGACATTCAAAACCCGCCTGGACACCATCCTGTGCAACCTGCTGTAGGTGAACCTGCTCTGGCAGGGGAGTTGGACCAGATGATCTCCAGAGGTCCCTTCCAACCCCTAACATTCTATGATTCTGCTACTACTTTGCCCAAGAGTAGTATTGAGTTGTCTTGTTTGTGTGCATGCACACATAAAGAAAAGGCGGGGCTGCTGGGGACAGGTGTGGTTTGAATGCATGCAGGATGTTTGGGCACTTTAACCTTTAGTCTTAGATGCCTGTTTCTGAAGTACAGATGGATTATTATCCCACCGCTGAGCTTGCTGGCAGCTCCGTTGCACTTGTGTGCCTTGTGCTCTACCAATCTGTTGGCCTCTTCATTGTGTTGATTTGTCATCGCTGCTAATTTGTTACTTGATGCTTTTTTGTTTTTTTCTTTTTTAAAGTTGTGTCTTTTTCATCGTTTTAAGAATACCTCTTGCCTGCTTCCTCAGGGTTTCATGTGTTGTGTAATCCTAGTGCAATACCCTGATCAGTTTCTTTGCAGCTTTGCTAGTTCTGGAAAACAAAGAAAGCTGATATAACTTGCTGAATACAGACTGGAAGAAGTCTCCTTGGATAAGACATTTGACCTCCAAAGTATTTGAGTGTGATAATAGACTCATTGCCAGGAGTCAAAAGCAAAGTATGTGCGTTTTTATGTTTTAATGTAAAAAAGGTTTCTGAGACCTGGTGTTGAATGAGACAGGTGCCATGCTGACAGATGATGCAGAGAAGGCGGAGTTGCTGAATGCTGCCTTTGCTTCAGTCTTGACTGCTCAGACCAGCCCTCAGGAGTCCCAGGCTTTGCAGATAACAGAGAAAGTCTGGAGGAAAGAAAACTTTCCCTTGGTTGAGGAGGATCAAGTTAGAGATCAGTAAAGTAAACTGAGTATCCACAAGTCCATGGGTCCTGATGGGATGCATCCACGAGTGCTGAGGGATCTGGCAGAAGTCATTGCTGGGCCACTCTCCATCATCTTTGAAATGTCCTGGAGAACAGGCGAGGTGCCTGAGGACTGGAGGAAAGCCAGTCTAACTCCAGTCTTCAAAAACAGCAAGAAAGAATACCTGGGAAACTGAAGGCCAGTCAGCCTCACCTCCATCCCTGGAAAGAAGATGGATGGGCAGCTCATTCTGGGCATCATCTCAAAGCATCTGGAGGAAAAGAAGGTTATCAGAAGTAGTGAACATGGATTCACCAAGGGGAAGTCACGTCTGGTAGTCTTCTACAATGGCATGACTGGATGAATAGATGAGGGGGGGGCAGTGGATGTTGTCTACATTGACTTCAGCAAGGCTTTCAACACCGCCTCCCGTATCATGCTTGGAGGCAAGCTTAGGAAGTGTGGGTTAGATGACTGGACAATGGGGTGGATTGAAAACTGCTGCCTGGCAGGCAGAGCTCAGAGCGCTGTGATCAGTGGGACAGAGTCTAGTTGGAGGCCTGTGACAAGTGATGTTCTCCAGGGGTCAGTACCGGGTCCAGTCCTGTTCAATCTATTCATCAATGACCTGGATGAAAGGATACAGCACGCCATCAGCAAGTTTGCTGATGACACAGAACTGGCAGGGGTGGCTGACACACCAGAAGGCTGTTGCTGCCATTCAGTGTGACCTGGACAGGCTGGAGAGTTGGGCAGAGGGAAACCATATGAAATTCAACAAAGACAAGCGTAGGGTCCTGCACCTGGGGAGGAATAACCCCCTGCACCAGTACAGGTTGGGGGCTGACCTGCTGGAAGGCAGCTGTGCAGAGAGGGACCTGGGAGTCCTGGTGGACAACAGGATGGCCGTGAGCCAGCAATGTGCCCTCGTGACCAAGAAGGCCAGTGGCATCCTGGAGTGCATCAAGAAGAGTGTGGCCAGCAGGTGGAGGGAGGTCATCCTCCCCCTCTACTCTGCCCTGGTGAGGCCACAACTCGAGTACTGTGTCCAGTTCTGGGCTGCCCAGTTTAAGGAGGACAGGGAACTGCTGGAGAAGGTACAGCAAAGCGCTGTGAAGATGATTAGGGGGCTGGAACATCTCTCTTGTGAGGAAAGGCTGAGGGAGTTGGGTCTTTTTAGTCTGGAGAAGAGAAGGCTGATGGGGGGTCTCATCAATGCTTACAAATATCTAAACGGTGGGTGTTGAGAGGATGGGGCCAGTCTTTTTTCAGTGGTGCCCAGTGACAGGACAAGAGGGAACAGACACGAACTTGAATATAGGAAGTTCCATCTAAACATGAGGAGGAACTTCTTTCCTTTGAGTGTGGGAGAGCACTGGCACAGGCTGCCCAGAGAGGTTGTGGAGTCTCCGACTCTGGAGACATTCAAAACCCACCTGGATGCCATCCTGTGCAACCTGCTGTAGGTGGACCTGCTCTGGCAGGGGGCTTGGACTAGGGGATCTCCAGAGGTCCCTTCCAGCCACTGTGATTCTGTGAGACACTGGCATGGGAGCTGTGCTTCAAGACTGTCTTCTGTTTATCCAGTGCTTGGTACAATACTGTACAACTAGAATTAATGAGAGAGAATGTTGCTATTAATGTATTAGTTTGAATTGCTGTGTATGTTCATTATGCACAGTACATCTTTCTTTTAATTGAAGGCTAAGTACTTAAATTCTTTATGTTATTTTTAATTACACAATTTATACATTTGCTTGCTGAGATCTCCAATTTTATGTAGTGCATAATTGTCTCTATTGTAAGAAGAAAGACTTTGATTTTTTTGACTCTGACTTCTGTTTTTAGTTAGCTGTATTGCACTGACTTCATGTGCAAAACAGCTTTCTTTTAGGACATAAATTACTTGAAGATAATGTGATTGGCAAGTATAACTTCATTTTGCATGGTTATAACCTGTTTACAGGTGGTGGTTTCTTAGGGGTTGACATTCAGTCTTCATCTGATTTTAGTTGCTGGACTGTCACCATTGAATTACGGAGTTGTTGTATTTAAAAACTTGAACATCTGTTCCTTCCTTGGGTTTCCATTTGTATTAACTATGAGCCCAGCTGTGCATAGAAGTGGGGACATACAATCACACAAATTCATAAATTGTAATTAAGTTACAGATAAACTTTTGAAGTGTTTTCCTACAGAAGAATTATGCAGTGGCAGTTCTTGAAGCCACAAGTAGATGCCATTTTTCTGTTAACCCTACTTTGTGTTGTCTCTCTCTAAAACTATGAACAGGTCTCTGCTAGTACTCTGTAGATGAATATCGTCCCTTCTTTCCTTTATATTACATGCCGTAAGTGTTCTCCTTTCCAGTTAGCACTGATACAATGATGAAAGAGAAGATAGTGTAAATATCTTGTAATATGTTTGTAAGTAAGAGAAGTCAAAGCAGCATTACATATACCACTAGTCCCTCCCCCACCGCCTTCTCTTCTGTTTGATTGTTCATGCTTGCTCTGGTTATCCATGGTCTCGATCTTTTATGAACAAAATTCATATAACTAGATACCATTAAAGCTTAAGGGAATGCTGGGGCTGATACTCCTGTGGGTCCCCTCACCTTAGATCGTGAAACATCTTTGGCAGCAGTGTTGTCTTGCTTAAGATATTTGTACAGCAGCTTATGATGATGAATAAATAGTTTTATGGAAGTCTGTAACCAGCTTTTTTTTTTAATTAAAACTAAACAAAAATACCATATTTCAAAGTAAATTCTTTAATAACTTGCTTAGAAATAGTACTTTCTTTAAACAGTCAGAATGGTAATTGTCTGACTTCTAGAGACTGAAGATATCATCGGTAAAGGCATAGTGGTTTGGAGGTCTGTCTGCTGAACTGAAAGTTGAACCAGACATGTATAGCTTGCAATGAAAGGGCCTCTTAAGAATTAAGAATGAGCCAATGTTTGGCTTTTTTATGACAGAAACCTTTAACTCAGAGAGAGAGAATCCTTTTGATCTTAGATTTAAATGACTTGAAGTCAAGTCTAGCAGATCTAGCAGTTCATCTCTATTTTTATAGTTGATTTTTCTTAAACAAGTTGTATTTGAAAGTAATAGTTGAGTAACCTGGCAATCCCAAGTTTCACAGAAGGAGCACAAAGGATGTGGTTTGCTATGGGTAGCTTTTCTAATTTCCTTTGTGTCCTTTGATCTTTGCTGCAGCTGATGGATTTGGCATTGTTTTTACTTCCATTGGTCTGTCTTCAAGTCTTTCTTTGTGCCTGTGAATAAGTTTTGGTATGCTTTGCCAGCTCACCCTTTCAGAAGTTAAAGACTTAATCAACTACTTCTTTTACAGGGAATGCAGAGGGCAACTAATGTTACCTACCAAGCTCATCATGTCAGCAGGAATAAGAGAGGCCAAGTGGTAGGAACAAGAAGTGGTTTTCGTGGATGCACGGTCTGGTTAACAGGTAAAGTCATAGATTTCTGAGGATCCTTTTGTTTTAGTTACCTTTCTGAAAAGCTACCTAGCTGTAGCTCCTTTTTTCATGCAAGGTTGAATGTCTGTGGAATCTAAGACCTTGATGCACTTTACTATTTTTAGGCAGACTAGCAAGAAATTGCTATGGGACAGATAGTAGTAATTTGAGAATGTATTTTGTTCCGTGCTCTAGCACCATTGTTTATTTGGCACGGTCTGCTGCTTAATTCCAGTTGAGTTTTGGAGTGTATGGGGTTTTATTTGTGTTTTACCCAATTCTGCCTCTTCTTACTGTCTATTTAACCTACTAACAAATGAAACCTAGCTTTTTTTTTTAGAGTCCGTGGTTCTGAATCTTTTCTGTAAAGGTTTCTGCTCCTTGGAATGTTCTTGTTTCCTTGGGTTGAAATAACATTTCAACATAAACTTGCCTTTGGGCAGCAATTTCGTGTTGAGACAATGCATACTGGGAGTTATTTTTGAAATCAACACAGTGTTTTTTTCACTGAATTGTTTTGATTGTAAAGAGAGAAGGGTGAGTAAATTCTGGAAGACAGCTTTGTTTCTTAACTGTGAGGGAAATTTTTGTTTTGTCCAGAAGTTACCAGAAGCATTAACATATTTCCTTTGGAGTTTTTTTCAGTTAAAACTGAAAATAAAAAATAAAAATAACAAAATGTATTATTTAATTAGTTTGTAAACAATTTATAGCACTGTTATATTGTGATGCAAAAGATCCTCACAGAGTATTAGAGAAACTTACTACTCTAAGTAAAATTTGTTTCCACTAGTGTTCATCAATGTGTTGGAAAGGTAAAGCAGTAGTTGATAACAAATTGCTGAGAGCCATTCCAAACAGATTTGATCCAGTAGCTTTCTGTCATGTATTTCTTTGGTAAAAGAATGGAGCCCTTTCTCTCCCTGTTTCTGGCACATAGCTCCAGATTGTCTTTCAATGCTGGAATGATGTGGTACACTGCCTTTCTGTTTCTCCTGGTAATTCATTAATACCCTTTTGAAAAAAGTAATGATAAAAATGTTTACTCAAGTTATCTACACGCCAACATTTCCTAGTCGTCATTCTTTTTAAACAAATATAATCTTAATGCCCAATTTCCTTTTCTTTCAGGAGGAAGAAGGGTGGTGGTAAAATACAGAAAAGTAGGAAGGCTGTAAGGTACTAAGAAAAGTGTGTCAGGGAAGCTGGGTTATTGCAGATGTTAGAGCACTGATGTTAGGTGGTGAAATGGAGCGTAGGTATTGAAGTAAGCAATACTACCCATTCTAGAACTGTGCAAACATACCTCTTCAAAACTCTTCTAGGCTTTACTATAAAAGCTGAAATGGTGGTATATTCCCTTCAAGATTCTCTCACCTCATCAGCAGTCATGGAGTGGTTATTTTGGAGATCACTTTTCATTTTTAAGCTAAGATTTATTTGAGAACTAAATTCTAATGAATGTCTTGCGATGTCAAGTCAGAGAGTCCTAGTAAAAAAAAAGGCCCGAGAACTGTATCAAAAATGTAGAAAAGCATTACTTTCATGTGTAAAACAACATGCATTTTTGAGAGTGTAAGTTATTTTGAAGACTTGTCAGCTCTAAAGCTGTTTTTGAAGTTCATTCTTATATAACCTGAACTTTTGCATTTCATTGCACGTTGGAGACCAAATGATGTATGAAAGGCAAGAGCATTTGAGTGAATTGCAAGCTAGATGTGGGGACAAAAATTGCAAGTCAAAGACTGTTTCAATGAGAACTAAATGATGAAGTTGCTGAAATCTTAATTTGGATTGCCATGCTTATCTTCTAGGTTGGGGGCGTACTTAATTGCTACCAAAAGACGACTGTTCTATTTCCAGCCTTGCTTTTCTTCTCTTGCTTTGCACAAGCTGTAGTGCTTGCCCAGCCCAACATTCAGCTCATTCAACTTGCTAAATCATCAGTGAACTTAATGCAGCCATCTCACACACACAAAAAGGAAGAAAAAAGAAAAAAAAGCACAAACTGAGTTGGTTAATGTGCACACGAGAGGTAGTGGAATAACAGGGGTAGGATGGTGTGAGTGGAGATAGGGGAGGGTAAGAGAGCAGGACCTCCCTGTTTGGAAGATGGTTCTGGCCTAAGTCATAACATTCAGCTTCATCATATATAGCTGTTGCCCTCCTCAAAGTAGACAGATAAGCTTTGACACAAGAAACCCAAGTTGTCCAAGAAAATGTAGATAACTTTTAGAGTAGGAAGGAACCAATGCAATGACTCCTTTAAATTACCCTGAACTATTGCAGGTGTCCTTTGCATTACTTTTTTTTTGTTAGAATGTGCTTGTTAACATGATTGTCATCCTTTGCTGTAAAGGTCTTAGAAGTAATAGCAAACTGTTGTTTTCTGTGATTTTTTTTTTTTTGCTTCTTTCTCTGAAAGCTAGAGTAAATCTTAACCACCACTAATAAAGATCAGAACATTTTTCTTCACCCATGAGTGCTTTTTTCCTTTTTTTTTTTTTTTTAGACTATCGTTTCCCTTTTTTTTTTTTTTTTCTTACTCAAAGGATTAAGGTCATCTTATGAAGCTTTGAGTTTATGTCCCATTAAGGAATTGATTACTCTGTATGACTCCTGAAATCTAGTCCAGAAAATTATTTAAATACATTTCCAAATTAAAGCAAGCAGTAGACTTTTTAGTGCCAGCAAGACTTCTCAATTTTTAAAGGTTTGTTGCCAAAGATTCTGAACTGGACCAAAGTTTAAGATAAAAATTGTCTTTGCTTGTTGCTAACAGATTCTGCTTAGTGGAGCATGGCTGCTGTGTGTGAGTCTTGAGTGAGCAAGTTTTATTATGTCTGCGGTGTCTAATTCAGTGCTATTATTCTGCAAGGAGTAAGAACAGGGTGTGGTTTGGTCTGATCCCATTTCTTTTGTTAACTGAAATTCACTTCAGTGTGAGATCTTCCTCTTCTGATGTAAATGTGACATCTTAATTCTGTGTTGGGATTCTGAATTTAGTTTGCTCAGGTAGTAACAACTGCCAGCAGGAGCGCTGGGGAATGTGCATCACCTCTGTAAGAAGCAGCAGCTCTCAAGGCCAAACTGTGTTGTCTGCTTCTAATTGCACACTTAACTTTCTGCCTTATTCTCCCCACACCTATTGTCTGTGTAAAAGGCACTTGGCTTATATTGCAGGCAAGCATCTCCAAAAGGCATTGCTGCTGATGCCTGTCACTCTAGATTTTTCATACTAGCAGAGGTACGTGTACTACAATTTGCCCTAACTTGTTTCTTTCCTCAAAATTTATATTATTATTGAATATTTTAGGTCTGTCTGGTGCTGGGAAGACTACAGTGAGCATGGCACTGGAGGAGTATTTAGTATGCCATGGCATTCCATGTTACACATTGGATGGTGACAATATTCGCCAAGGCCTTAATAAGAATCTGGGTTTCACACCAGAAGACAGAGAAGAAAATGTCCGTCGTATTGCTGAGGTTGCTAAACTGTTTGCAGATGCTGGTTTGGTGTGCATTACTAGTTTCATCTCTCCTTATACTCAGGTAAATGTGAAAACCCTCTAGACAAGGTGCAGGGAAAATGCAAAATGTCACTCAGGATTTTAGCGATAGGAATCCCTTGCTGAACTTAGTCAGAATCAAATACTTGCTTGTTTTTTTAATGACATTTGGGCTTTCTCAGAGATGATTACTGAGATTTCAGAAACATTAATCTTAAATATAAAAAAGGTTTACATTAGCCCTATGGCTGGAACTGTCCTTCAGTCTGTTAGGCAGAATTATCAATCTAGTAGTAGGAACAAACCCAAATGATAATCCAAGAAAGAGTATTAAAATTACAATATCTTGTTTGAGCCACATAGATGCCAGTACTTTGTAAATATGAAGACTAGGTATACACTTAACCTGAAGACACAGTTAAATTGTTTTTAAAAGCAGCTTTTCCTTCAGTGATTGAATGGCATGAGCTGTATTTTTCCAAGTGGCTGAAGGGAAAAATGTTTAATTGCTTGTAGTGCTTTTTACTTTATTTCATGCTGTGTATACAAGTTGACATTAGATAATGCTGAAAATGAACCTAAATCCATGTTCACATTGTTTTCTGAAGACTTTTTTTGTCTCTGCGTGAGAACATGGATGGGAGAGACAAAAAGGAAGTATGAACACCACGTATCTTGAAGAATGACCTAGCGGCCGTAGCTCAGACGTTTCAGAGCATGAGAAGATGTTATTTCTTTGGTTATTGTGGTGCAAACAGTTCTGATAATAGTTTGGCGAATTCAAGATCCTGCAGTAAAACAGAAATCTTTAGATATGAGGAAAAATAACTGTATTTAGTAAGACATGGTTTTAGTAGATTTTTTGCAAGTTTTTTGTTCTCTGAATGAAATTCACCAATTGTTTCAATGCTTGGCAAGCCATACAAATAAAATAATATTTGGAGTGTACAAGTCTTGTCAGATTTAAGAACGTAGAGAAATCTGGTGCTTTGGAGAGAAGGGTGGTCATATCAGGAGCAGCACGTTAATACCTC
Organism: Chionis minor; assembly: GCA_013398295.1. Taxonomy (NCBI): domain Eukaryota; kingdom Metazoa; phylum Chordata; class Aves; order Charadriiformes; family Chionidae; genus Chionis; species Chionis minor. The sequence continues at coordinate 73,496 of VZSF01002487.1, forward strand.
CTCTGACTTTAGTGAGCTAGGTGGATATAACTCCTAAGATAGGGTCAGGTATAGAAAATTCTGCACCCTATGCCTGTGTTTCTATTTTTTTTTTTAATATATATAAATCAGGTTAATGTAAAATATGGTATCTTCATGTCAGCTTTCACCACATGATGTGATGAACTGTAGGCAAACCGATGTAGTTTGCAGGGCATCAGTTCATCAAATCATGTTTCTTTTTTCAGACTTTGAAAACTAGTTTACATTTTACTGTCAGCTTCTTTAAAACTAGTTTTGAAAGCAGAAAGACAGTAACAGTATGTGGGTGCAATCTATTAGTTTTTCTTCTGTTTTCTTTCAGGATCGTAATAATGCCAGACGAATTCACGAAGGGGCAAGTTTGCCTTTTTTTGAAGTATTTGTGGATGCTCCATTGCATGTCTGTGAGCAGAGAGATGTTAAAGGACTCTATAAGAAAGCCAGGGCTGGAGAAATTAAAGGTGAACCTAGATGTTGTCACATCCTTTCTACATAAGTGAAACATTGGTGTAATTTGAGTTCATGTAAGTGGATGTGCTTAAATCTAAGAGTGTACCACCATTAAAAGCGGCAAGGACTGGGGACAGAACCGAGCAGAAAATTTGCATCGACTTCTAGTTCGTGGAACTGACTAGTTACATGCTTAGGACAGTAAAAGGGCAGAACTGGCTATTCTCACATGGAAAAACCTTGAACAGATTACATGTTTTCTATTGCAATCTCTTATTGAGGATAAGTCTATCTCCTTTGTGTGTCCACTGAGTAGTTAAAAAAGAGCCTGATTCTCTCTAAAGTCTATAAAGAGTTGATAAGAGTTAATTAACTTCTTCCGAAAAGTAAAGCATGGTCACCATCTTTCTGTAAAGACCATCAAGAACGCTTCTGAAGAGACTAACATTTATTTTCAAATTAGGGTTCTATGCTAGTGCCCATGCATCCTGTCTCCAGCCTCAGATCAAGATTTAAGTACAGCCTGCAATAAAAAAAGCTTAAATATGTGATTGCTCATTGCAGGTATTGTTTCAAGTGCTGCTTTGCTCTGTATTGTATTACAGTTTGCAGAGGTTGACCATAGTGTTTTTGACCTGTATGAAAAAGCAAAGCAGTTTTTAAAGTAATCACTTCTAGGGGCTGAGTTTGCAGATGCTGTAATGATGAACTTGCCATTAATCAAAAGTGATACAAAATTCAAGAAATCTAAGACATTCCACGTGACTGGTTGCTCCTAATACTACCAAATATATCATGTGAAGACAGGAGTAAATAATGCTGAACTAGAGTTTGCTCAGAATCAAAACAAGATGGCTTGAGATGGCACATTACAAAGATATAGTTCTGTTCAGAATCCTTATTTGTGCTGTAGAACTTTCGTAATATTTTGTTAATTTTACAAGCCCTGTAATGGAATTGTGTTACTTTAGAAGTGGCAGTGAGGTATACAGTGCCTGAGTAAGTTACAAGTGGGTCTAGCAGTGGGTGTATCTTATGACCTATCTGATATATGAAGGATGAAAATTAAATGAACTTGCTTGATGACAGGGAATGTCAGTACCTGTTAACTTTTTCTCTGGGTGTGGTAATGGGACACTTTCTTTGCCCCTGTTCCCATTCCTCCAGTAATCAGATACTTACAAATTTTACAGTTTTTGGAACAGATACCAGCCTTTCTTATAACATGGGGTACTGCAGCAATTGATATTTTTCTTAGCTGGGAAATTAAGCTACAAATTTTGGGAGTATTTTAAGCCTGAAGTGAAAAACTCAAGTTTCAATGTTTGTATTTGCAATTGTAGAGGATGCAGATGTTGAGTTAATGTAGCCCAGCTGATATTTCTCCTGCAGATCTGACTTGTAGTGCTTACATGCTTTGCCTTTGGGCTTGATTCTCACCTCTTGTTTATGCATGGGTAGTCAGAATGTCCTCTGTTTCAAAGCAGATGGCTAGCTAAGTAGGCCAGAACAAGTGTCATTGGTAGCTTGTACAGCTATGACAATAGTTACTATAACTATAATAAACACACACATCTACCTTATGTTAACAGCTATCTTAAGATGGGTGTATTAGCTAAACTAATGTAAAAGGTGCTGGAGTTCCTTACTCTTCAGAATACTGCTTGGTGGCATGGGTAAATTTACACATATACTGGTCGTTCAACATCAGGCTCTGTGTTCAAAAAAACCCCCCACAACAATCACAGCTAACAATGAAGGACAGCTGATGAATGTCTGACTTTGGGTTGATGTTCCTCCTCCAGTGCTCTTTATTCACAGTATAAGTCAACTGTGTGCTGCAGAATACTGAAGTTTGGTGCAGTCAAGTAGTAGGATTAGCAGATGGTCTGATAAAGAAAAAACCTGTTGATTTCCCTAAGAAATCCTGGATTAAGGAAACTAAGATTTTGGGCTCTTGCCTGTTGTGTTGGTTTATATTTAGAAAACTGTCTGTCAACAATGTTAAAATGGAGTTTTCTTTTGGAAGAAGTCACTTAAGATTTTTGTTATGTAGGTTTTACTGGGATTGACTCCGAGTATGAAAAACCGGAAGCCCCAGAGCTTGTGCTGAAAACTGACTCCTGTGATGTGAATGATTGTATACAACAGGTTGTGGAACTTCTTCAAGAAAGGGTGAGCAGAAACACAGTGATATCTTTGCAACTTTTTTGCAAAGCACTTGTGCCAGCAATCTGAATGTATGTGTTGGCAAAAGCAGAGACAGTTTTTAAGAGTTAAAGGCTTATACGTCTTTAAATTCTAGCTTCTGAACGTGACCTATTGTGTGTTTCATTTTAAGCCTAAACCTTGCAACAACATTGATCTCTAAGTGAAATAAAATTTGGACAAGTGGAAAATGAATTTATATTAATTATCATAACTGGTAACTGGAAGGGGGAAGCAACTGTCTCGGTTTTTACATAACCAATGATGAATGCTAACTTTAAAATTTGTTGCTAGGATTTGTAAGAGTCCTTTATTTTTTACTTTGTCTCTATAGCATTTTTTACTTTGTCTCTATACCATACAAATTAATATATACTGCAGATGTGAAGAGACAGGGATGCACTTACACAGTTATTTGAAATGTCAACCCCTATTAATAGGGGTTGCTGTGGTTGTGTCTAGTTTCCCTTGTTTCCACTGTTTTTATTGCACTAGTAAAAGTGGTCCTGCAATTGTGTAATAGCTGGTTCAGGAAGCTGATCTTGACATGGCTGAGTTGAGTTAATGGTTCGTAGCTTCTGAAAAGGTATTTCTCTTTTGTTGTTCATGCCTGCAATCTACACTGTCCCTTTTGAAGCCTCTGGGCCTCATCCTGTTGTCTGATAAGTGGATTTAGCTCACCACCCAACCTGAAAAAACAAACAAAAAATGTACAAAGAAACAAACAAACAAAAAGCCCCACCAAACCAGCCACAGAAAATAAAACAGACAAAAAATCCCAAACCTAAAACTCACTAAAAGTTAACGCAGCCATGAGATGGCTTTATCCTCTTGAAACTATACCCCAGAGTTTGCTAATCTTCATGTAGAAGAAAGGTGTCTCCTTACATTCTTATCTATAATCAGAGGGTAGTGTGATGACATTTCAGACAATTATTTTAATTCAGATATTGTAGCAGATGATTATTCATTGTCTTTTTGTGAGGTGGATGTTCTGGAAATTTAGGGTGTAGGCAGTAGCCTGAGTAAAGCTCCACCAAGTGTTGAAGTTGGTACAAACAAAAGACCCCATCACATAGCCAGTGTAGAGTTAATTTCCACCCTCTGTGCCAGTACAGCTCTGGAGAGATTTAGTCTCTCGTATCTAACTTTCCAAGAAAACTCTCTGTTAATAGATCACTGCTTGCTCAGGGTTGCTCAGGAGATAAGACAAGGCAGAAAACCACAGCAGAATTCTAGATTTTTACCCTAATGTTTATCTGAATATTTTTTGAAAGAAAAAAGGAGACCGCTGTGTAGGGAGCCCTACCTATGGGAGGTGGCAGATCCTGACTGTGGAGGCCCTGCGCTTCCTGCTCAGAAGAACAATATAGTATGTTTCATAATTGTAGAAACCAATGTCACATGCCAAGATAGTGATCCCCAAAGTCTTGCATTAGTACACTTGGTACACAGTGCTGAATACTGGCTCCTGACCCTGTCAGCTTTGCCCTGTCTTTGCTTAAGGCACATTTTAGCTCTTGTTTTTCTTTCTTTGTAGACAAGAGTTTCATGAATGCCAAGATGTCTTAGTGGTTGCTTACTTCAATGAGACACAGTGAAGCCAAGGCATGGCTGAACAGTCACGTCTTGTTCTCAGGCCATATTAATACAGTGATATCTTGAGAATATAATTTCTGTAGGTTTCCTTTAGTTGTGTTCTTCTTTAATAATCTATTGTGATTAGTAAAGAAAAAAACATAGGCCAGCAGCATCAAAAATAATTTGGGATGGATTTTTGCTTCAAGAGCTGTGAAAAACTTTGGGAAGAAGTCCACTCAAAATATTGGTAATCCTTGAATTTCAAGGACTGTTTTTATACTAATTCAGACAATAATGGCAGTGAAGAGAAGACAGATAGAACGGTATAAATATGTATTCAGGTAGAGATAGATATGTACACACATATATTTATTAAACAAGAATTTGAAACATTGTTCTTTTTCATAATATTTGAAAAGACCTCTGAAACAAATTTTTCAGGTCTTTTCCAGAAACATTAACTCCTTTATGGAAGAAAAATGGAGGTAACCACATGGAAATAGGAGTAATATGCAGCTGTTGAATCTGAAAGTTCTTGTGTGGCATAACTTGGTTTTGAGGGTCACCTGGTTTGGTTGATTTGCATGTAAATGCAACAGGTACTTCCAAGTTCTTTTTTAGGGACCTAGAATGCAAGATAGTGGTATATCTCCTAAAGCTACTGAGTCATGTGAAAAGTTCCTCTCTCGCCCCACCTCCCCAGCTGCTTTCAGTGCTATACAAATTGGTGCTTGGACACTTTTTTTTTCCCCAGTCAGAAAGCCTTGTGTGACCTTTGAGCTTGATAAATTTGGCTTTCAACCTGCTGATATTTTCCAATGGAGTCAGCCAAGCCTGGTGTGGGTGTTTGGTCTTATAGATTTAATTGTTTTTGTTCTTGTTTTTTCCTGTCAACAAATATAGCTGATCTAGCCCATTGCACAAAATTCATGTCTCCTTACTATGGAATATGTTCAGTATTTAGCCTCAAAATACTTTCTGAAGACATTATAGCTCAGGAATGCCACCTTTATTGTTAAGAAAGTACAAAAGTGTACAAGGAAAGAGTTGCATTTCCAGTAGGTAGCTTTAAAATTTTAACTACCTTTGTATAAAAGCTCTGTTCCTAAGGGCATCAATTTAAGGTGGAATACCACCCCTCAACTGGAATCTGATTATGGATTTCTTCTACTATTTAGATCGATCCACTATGAGTGTATGTATAAACTTTCTGTCTCTTCTTCGATATCCCACCCATCCCCAAACAGTTACAGCCAAGTTCTTATCTAAGCTTAGCATTATACTTGTGTTTGGGAAGGTGGCCCTCATGGTATCCTATAGTAGTGATTTCGTAGCTATATTCACACAGTTCCCTGCAATTGCATTCAAATTCTGTATTTTGGAGCAGAGTAGAAGTTAGGGGTTGTTTTTTGTTGTGGTTTATAAGGTCAGTCTCTTAAGGTGTGAAGCCTGAGGCTGGTAGTTCCTGGAAAATATGTAGCAATGAATTCTGCTGTTCTGTTTATCTGGGTTGGGGTTTTTTTTAACCTCAAATTACGCTGCAGCTATCACCATAACAGCACAATGATTCTTTCTGGAGCAGAGTTCTCAGTCTTGTCTAGTTCCTTAGTCACTTATCAAAAATTTGATAGTAAATAAAAATCTTTTCTTGAGAAGCTTGCAAACACGGGAGCTTAGTATTTTTAATATCTGTAACATTCATGTAGAGCAGGCATTACAGGTCTTCAGCCTGCTTCTTTATTATTTGACTGTAAATTAGGTACTCAGTAGAGTATATTTGACACAATTGATTATACTCAGCTGCTAGCTGGGTACCGAATCATTATTTTACATGAACTTTGTTTCCTGTCTCCTCCTGCTTTCAAAATCATTTCAGCGGAAAATTTGTATGAATACAGCTGTTTGGACACAGTGTTCAAACCAAATGCCTACAACAAAAGGTGATTGGGTTGGACTACCTGGGATTCATAAGACAAAGTGCAGAGCATGGGGATTTTATAAATGGTTTATAATGCTGGAAGTAAGCATTTGTATGAAATATAATACAATGACATTAATTTGCATCATACCTGCGTTTTAACTTTGATATACACTGACACTGTGTGGAATAACTCTCCTTTTTGATAACTAAACAAAGTATCTCTCTCCCTAAGACAAGAGAACTGAAATAAATTGTTGTACACTATGAAAACATGTGCCCATGTAGCAAAGGTGGCCAACTGCATACTGTGCTGTAATAGCACGAGCATAGCCAGCAGGTTGAGAGAAACAATTCTGCTGTTTTATGTGGCACTTATGAGACCGTATCTGGATACCTTGTTCAGGTTTGTGCCTTTCTCCCTCACCCAGTAGAAGACACCAGAGTGGAGTGAAAGGCCACCAAGATGGTCAGGGGCTGAAGCACATCTCCATACAAGGAGAGGCTGAGGGGAACTGCAGTTGTTCAGCCCGGAGAAGAGAAGGCTAAAGGAGGTGGTCTTGACGTTTCTAGCACTCCAGTGGGAGGGTATAAAGAAGACTGATGAAGACTTTTCTCAGAGGTGCGCAATGATAGGATGAAGAGCAACAGACATGAGACGAAACATAGGAAAGTCAAACTAGGCTGGGGGGAAGAAAATCTTCCACTATAAAGACGATCAACTATTAGAACAAGTTGCTCTGACAGTTGGTGGATGCTCCATCCTTGGAGGTACTCAAAACTTGATTGGCGAAGTTCCTGAGTAGCCTGCTGTACCAGAGCCAGATTTCAGCAGGAGGCTGGACTAGATGACCTCCAGAGGTCCTTCTGGGATAAGGCTTATAGTTATGTTGTATAAGAAGCTGGGGGAAAAAGAACCGCTCTGTGTAATGGATATGCAAGATTATACTATTAGTTGTATACTGTTACAGTGAAGATTTAAACACACAAAAGTAAAGATATTAGACAGAGTAAGCAGAAAATAGTTTTTAAGCGTAATATAAAAAAACACTTCAGTATTCAACTTCTTTAATTACCACATCAATAAATTACTTCTCATGCCTAGGAAACTAAGCAGAGCTTCCTCTATTTTAAGTTATGGATTTCCTATTATTGAGGTATGTGTGCTTTGGTTATGGTTGTTTTCTTCTGAAAGTATGCTACTGCATCACAGAATGGTAGGGGTTGGAAGGAGATTGTCTTCAGAGATTGTCTATTCCAATTCCCCTGCCAAACAGGTTCACCTGGAGCAGGTTGGGCAGGAATGCATCCAGGGGGGTTTTGAATATGTCCGGAGAAGGAGACTCCACAACCTCTCTGGGCAGCCTGTTCCAGTGCTCTGTCGCCCTCAAAGGAAAGAAGTTCCTCCTCATGTTGAGATGGAATTTCTGGTGTTCCAGCTTGTGCCCATTGCCCCTTGTCCTGTCATTGGGCACCACTGAAAAAAGTCTGGCCCCATCATCTTGACACCCACCCTTTAGATATTTATAAGCATTGATGAGATCCCCCCCCTCAGTCTTCTCTTCTCCAGGCTAAACGGGCACAGGTCTTTCAGCCTTGCCTCGTAAGAGAGGTGCTCCAGTCCCTTGATCATTTTTGTAGCCCTCTGCTGGACTCTCTCCAGTAGTTCCCTGCCTTCTTGAACTGTTGACACAAGAGGAGTGTTTCTATGGCTCAAGTGAATTTAAAATGTGATAGAACACAACTGACAGGCAGCGAAGAGGTCCTCAGTCCAGAAAATTGTACATCTTTGTGTTAAGATCATGGCTGTCATTGCACTTTTCATTTTTCCTTGTACTTAAAGTACTCACAAACTTCCCCGCAAGCTACTAGGTACCAAAACTTAAGTATTATAGTCAAGCAAATGGTCTCTCTGTTTTTTCCATATAAAAATAATTAAGGGGCCTCACACCTCAATTAATATGAACTTATAAGACTAGTCATTTAGTAATGTAAATTGGATGTCACTTGTGAATGTGCAGCTACCGGAAACTTGCCTGAAGACCCCTTTTTTACAGACTGTCAAGGATGTTAGCATCAGCAAAGAACCTGCCACCGCAGTCTGAGATGGCACATTCCCATAAAGCATCTGATTTATTTTTTTATTATTTTCCCATTATTTATGTGAATGCATTGAGAAATAATAAATGTTGAGGAATATTGTGTAAATTGTCCTTTGGTAGAATGAACTTTGAGTAAAGTTACTACCTTAAAGTGGTCACTAGATGGCTTGCTAGCCTAGCATTTTGCTAAAATTCATACAGTTTCAAGATCTATGGCTTCTTCTTGCTGCTGGCTGGTTATTTTTAAGTCCAAGATGTTTTTTTAAATACCATTTTTATGTCTGCAAGAGAGTCTGGGTTTTTTAATCCTACAGATTCTCTAAATGTCTGAATCAGTGTTGCTAGAACTGTCTTCAAACTATTTACATCCTTATAATGAGGTAGGTTGTTGACAGAAACTGCAATGTGAAACCTTTATTTTTTTCTGTTGTGTTGTCCATTAGTGGGCCACTAAAAACAGCATAGTATTTGAGGAGACCTTTTTAATAGATGTGTTTATTTTAAGCTTTTGATGGTTTGTAAAATAAGGGCATTCTAGCATGGTAATGAACTAGGGTCCAGAGGGGAATCTTCTGTGAAGCAGCATAATGCGTACTCAGTCACTATACTTTGCATGTAAGGTCTGCTGTTCTTTACAGCAGGTAATACATTTATTTGATTCTGACCTTACTGCTGTGGCAGGAGTCTACTGCAGCTCTTCGAGGCTGTAATGCTGCTGCTGAGGCAGAGAAAATAGAGGGTAGATTTTGCCTAACTCACTGTCTAATAAAATCAACTTTGCAAATGATGTCTGATATGTAATGGACTGAGCTTTTCCATATAAAACACAATTTCTAAGTGCTAGTTTAATTTTTTTTCTTTTTATTCATCTTTGGAGATGTGAATTATGTTAGCAGCAAGTGAGACTCACCACATCTTTTTACTCCTGCAGTCATTTTATCTCCTGCTTGCTTTCATCGTGCTACTGCCTTTGTTCTGTTTGCCATGGAGGTGGGGCCTACTGTCTGATAAATGCTTGAATAAATGCTATAAAATGTTTGGGTAAACTTTGTGTTTCTTACAAGCATACCTGTTTTCTCTGGGATGCATGTACTGGAAAAATAAAGATAACGTCTTTATTCTTGTTATGAGTCTGTATATGCTTTGCTGTAAGGGTGAGCTTTTTTTCTCAAAAAATAAAGCGTTACTTTACAAAACTTTCCAAAACTCTGAAAAACCTGTTTTAAAAAGAACTGTCATCTGCTTTTCGCGGATTTTTTGCTACTGAATATCGTTGGAACATTTAACTAAGTTTAGACATTTTACACCATCCTGTGTGAGAGGAAACTCTTTAAAGTTTTATCATGGTAATATTCTCCTTTTTTTAATTCTTTAACTATGTTTTTATCCTTATGTTCATATCTTATGAGAACTTTAAGCTCTTGAGCATTGTGGAGTGAGAATGTCGTATTTAAAATGCCTAGAAGAAAACTGATTTTTTTTTTTTCAAGTGAAAAATTGATATTCTGTGGTATTCTGGTTTCTGGAATAGAAAACTATATTTCAGTTCATTGCATATATATGTGTACAGATCGCCTCATATTTAAATGGTCTCAGTGTTAGTATATAGATTAGGACACTGGTGTTTTAAGCTGGAGGTAATATATTTAATTTGTGCTTCTGTATTAATCACGTTCAGTTGAGAAAGATTTTTTTTTTAACCTCCATGTTACCATTTCTAATGTATGTTGTATAGTGAATGACTTGAATTTATAAGTGCTCTGTCTCTAACATTTTTTTTTACTTTTTTAGCAAGTATAAAGTCATTATAAAGGCATTAATAAATCATAAAAACTGCAGTTAAATCAGTAGTTAAATATTTACTAGGTAAATGTTCTGTGGGATACTTAAGGTTTAGAAAAATCTCGTCATAATGTTTCACTTTAGTTACTAAAGGCAGCAGCCTGGCTAGCAATATATCATAATCTTGGAACAATGCTGGTTTTAAATGAGTAAAAATTGCTTAAACTCTTGCTACAGAGTAGTGCAACATTAAAATTTTACTTCTTGACCATGTGTTCAGTGTCCAAGACACATTCTAAACATTAAGTTCTATTTATTCTTTTATACAGGACATTGTACCAGTGGATGCCTCTTATGAGGTGAAAGAGCTTTATGTGCCAGAAAACAAGCTACAGTTGGCCAAAACTGATGCTGAGTCTCTGTTAACCTTGGAAATAAATAAGGTATTTTGTGTTCAGTTGTCTCATTGCTGAAGTTGAAATACAGTCTGCTCAGAAGTAGGTACAGTCAAAATATCTGTACTAGTTACAGAATGTATCTCGATATACTGTTTCCCTCTCTTCTTGAGAGAAATCACAGCATCTGTGTTTTCTTTGATCACTTACTAGAGATAACAGTTGAATCATCCTAATTTCATAAATAATGTCTGATATACTGTTACTTAGTTTATCTCAAACCTGGAGATTAAATTCACAGTGACTCCCTCCCACGCTTTCCCCCCCATCCATGGACTAAACCATGCCTGGCACATCTTGTATGAGTAGTTGTTTCTAGAAGAATTACTAACTTTTTTTTTTTTAAGCTTGCTTCCACAAACCATTTTATTTTTGAATTGTAATGACCAAGAAATATGAAGGAAATCAGTTACTGCTTCTTGTTTCTCCTTGTTGGTAACCTTCAGCTGAACGATAGTAACCTTACATACCAGCTGCTCAAACAGCTGCAAACTTAAGTCTACAGAGAGATAATCAGATCTACTTTATTGGTTTGTTTTTGGTTTGGGGTTTTTTTTTTTCCCCTTCTGGTTAGAACATATTCATGCTACTTCCCTGTCTTCCAGCAGAGAAAATGTAGAAAAGAATAGACAACTTGATCAATTCTGTTCTTATTTTGGTTAAATGCACTATTTTCCAACTCAGATAAATTAGACAAAGCTGCTTCAGACTGTATTTCTGTTCCACCTCATCATCTTTTTCTGAAGAACTAGGCCTAAACACAGATACAACACATGAGTTTTTTCACTGACTTTTTGACAGTATTACTAGAACTTAAAGCTAAGCATTTGATCTAGGAGCTGTCTAAGCTCAGAGTTGAGCATCAGCAGTGAGTAATTTGACTTTGAAGGACTGAAACGACATACTAAGCACTGCATAAAATAGTTTAAAAATTTGCCTAGCCTTCTGCTAGTAATAAATTTTAATACTTCCTTTCACTGCATCTTACTAGATTCCTTTCACATATGTGGTTGAAAACTATTCATTACTTTGAGGAATAAATATTTAAGGTCACCATTGTTAAATTTCTACAGTGTCCCATTCTAAATTGCTCCCTGTCTAGAAGAAATAAAATCCTTTCCCCCGCCACCCCCAACCAGTACTTTGTTAAATATCAAGCAAGTATATAACGTTAACTTGGGAAGAAAATGTGTGTTGTACTTGCCTCAGCATAAATTAAACAATGTAATAAAATTAGTCATGCTCTTTGCAAAAGAGACTTGTACAAGCAAAGCCTGTCCTTCTCAAAGACTTGACCAAATTTTAGTTAATGCACTTGCAGAAATAATAGAGGCCACACACTAAGTCATAGTGTGACTGTTTTAAGTGCTAAGGAAGGAAATTATCTGTGAGCTGATATCTCTTAAACTAAAATAAGTGCTAGACACAAGAGAATTTTACGTCTGGATTGTCTTACTAGTTTCTGCAATAACAATTTTCTTTCTAATCTGTTTTCAGATTAGACTTCTTAATATTCCCCCCCATAATTCTCATATTTTTGTGGTAATTGTATGTGTTGTTTTTCATATTTTTTTTTAAACTCTTGGTTATCTTGCTTTGTTAAAAAAATAAATGCACGTGGAACTTAATTCTGCTAAGTTTGAAATTTATCAAACATTTACAAATAAAGTTTGTTTTTGTGGGGATTTTTTTTTGTAGTTTTTTTTTTTTAACACATTGAAATTTGATCTAATGTAAGGATTGGAAAATAGCTAAAAATATTAACAGTGAGGGACAAGGTATTCTTTTTTTTCTTACTTGTGGAAACTTTGAATTCTTTGTGACTAAAAACTGTAATACTGAGAAATCTTCCATTTATACTGTCCTGAATTGTATGGGTAAATCATGATCTATTGTAATTAATACTTAAGGTCAATCATTAAGCAACAACTTTTGTCTGCTCTAAGTCTTATTTCTCCATTTCTTTACAAGGTGGATATGCAGTGGGTGCAAGTGCTAGCAGAAGGTTGGGCAACACCCCTGAATGGCTTTATGAGAGAGAGAGAATACCTGCAGTGCCTTCACTTTGACTGTCTCCTAGATGGTAGGATAAAACTTACCTTTTGTAAAACTGAGCAAACTAATCCTACTTCTAAAATCTTGTTGATGCTTTGCTGCTTAGTGGTGGTGTGGTAGCATGCTATCAGGCTTGTGCACAACCTGGGGTAAGAGAATAGGGTATTATAATCATCACTTTTAAATTTGATGGTTTTATTCTTTTTGTACCTACCATTGTGTTAGAGTTTGAATGTCTTGTCCTTTTGCCTTTACAAATTACATTTTTCAAATGTTTTCATTTTTGAAAAACATTTAAACCTAAAATCCACACTTCTAATTTGTTTTGAAGAAATTGATTTTAGAATTCAGAATTGCAATTTAATTGCTGTTTAGCTCTGTGTACAAAAAGATTTGTTCTGTAGTAATAATAAAAGAAAGGACAACAAACTGACTTGAGTGCTGGAGCTATTACAAGTATGAAATCAGAATTTGAGGAGGTAACTTGACTATGGACAATTGTCACATGTGACTGAATTACTATGACTTAGTAATTATCCTGTGATGATTTAAATTAATATATTTTATTTTGCATTACTGGTTGTCTTAAGAGGTAAGCATTAGTTAATGTATTCAACAAGTGATAACATCCTCAGGTTTTGGAATTTGATTGTGATCCTTTGTCATTTTTAATTTATTCCTCTTTGAAGGCTCTGTTTTACTGCAGCCTTTTAGGTTTTTTGCACCCTCTCTATCAAAAAGGGATAGTAAAAATTCTTGTCTCCCCATTTCTTCTGCATTACTGTTCTCTCGTGGTAGAGCAAATAACAGGGAAGAAAAATGTCACTTGTCTTTCAATTCTATAATCCAGACATCTGTTGTCCGTCTTGTATTTTCTAGTTCCCTTTTCTATAAGTCTCACGGATACTATCCTAGGCAACATAATGCCATCCGGTTATTTTGCAGTATCATTTTGGACTGCTAGTTTTGTTTTCATTTCATTTGCCTTCTGTGTGTCCATCCAGGTGAAATGTACTCTGCAGATGGCGTGCTGTGTATTCAACTGCTAAAATAGCTTGTAGCTCCTTATTCTGCCTTGCAGTCTTCTGTAAATCAGAATTTTTATAAGACTTTTAAGACCTTGTGTAGGTGAATATTTCAGATATGGCAATATTACAAGTTTTTAAACTTCTCTTGCAGTTTTTAGTACCTCATGTATGCTGCAAAAAATGAGTAATGAAAAATAATGAATAACTTATTGATGGAAAAATTTCCAGTCCTGAGCTCGAAGAGAACAGTCACATTCCTCTATACGCTAACATATTTCCCTTTCTTAGACATCTACTGCAAGATTTATGTATGAGAACCTTTTTAGAAAAATGTGATTGCCTCAAAGCTGCCTTGCTACTTGAAGCAGTAGCTATGGTTAAGTGAAAACAACATCCTGGAAGTTTCCTCCCTGCTTGGTATGTTAGTTCTGGAGTCTCACCAGAGCAGTCATTTTCCAGGGTTTTGATTTTGAAGAGAGGGAGATTATTTAATACCTGCAATGTGTCTCATCCTCTAAATGCGATGTTCATATTGTCTGACTTCTACGTCGTGGAGATCAGTGCAAGTGTGTTGATATTCTCACTTTAAAGCTTATCTGAAGTAGTTCAAAGCTGACACTGCTCATCTGTGACTTAATAAAACTCACTCCACTACCTTGCCTCAGTTTATCATTTGTACAGTGGCTGAAGACAGATGTTAAAGATATTATGTATTTATCATCAGTCACTGACAAAATTTTAATAATCGACAGGTTTGAGATCTCTTCACAGTTTGAAATATTTATTTGGTTACTTTTTGCCTTGTTCATGAAGCAAAAAGACTTCTGTAATTATCAAGTTAGGGGTGGCAAATCACCTTCTTTCTGAGAGTTGTCAAGCTCAATTCTATGACCTAGTTGCTTTGAAAATAACTGAGCACTAAGACTGGATGTAGATGTGCGGCATGCTTTTTGTCTTGCATTATGGAGGAAGGGGGGACCTATTTTTCTCTTAAACTTTTTATCCAGGTTCATAATTTTTAAATTCCGACCACACTTAAGGTAAAAGTGACAGAAAGTTAGAAAGAATGCATTGCTCAGATAATGGGGAAATTGACCTTAGAGTCTTGTCCCCACTAAAGCCAATAGCAAAACCCCCATTAACTTAATGACTTTTCTCCTGGAGACCACCCAAAAGTTTTGTCCTCTTTTGGCAAGTGTATGCTCATCAGAATTCAAGCCTTTGTATGAGAATTACAGTATTTACTTCACTGAGTTTCTCAAGTCTCACTTTTGCGGTCAAGAAACGCAAGACTTCGTAAATGAGGACCACACATAACCTTAAAATTCAGATACATTGGTTCAGTTTTAGAAGTAAAGTAGTGAGTAAGCTTTCAGCTGAGCAAACTGCAAAATGTCTGCTTGACTGAACAGTTTTTTCTGAAATACATGTGCTTGAATCTGAATACCTGTTTTAAGTAAACAGCAAAAGTCACCTTTTGAAATCGTTGAATTATATATGCTAACTGCCTGTGTACCTTTGGCTGCTTGTATCACATTGAACTTTCTTATGGACCAAAAGTCCATAAGGCTACTGAGAATGCTCTTTTTCACTCATTATCCACTCCCGTAGCAATCTTGCCTAATATTTTAGATGATCTGTTTAAAAATGTCAGTTGTGTTTCTGTTTACTATATAGCTTCTTGAGCAACATATTAATTTGAGATCCCCCAAAAAGTAGTATCCTCACAGTCTAAATACTTGTATGTAGCTGTAAGTACTTGCTGTTTTCAGTACTGTCTTTGCTCTCCCTCAAACCTCAGTACTTGCACATTTTTATAGCACTTTTATCTTACGCAAGAGTTCATTCTAAAAGCTGCTTTTAATGCCTGTTAAAATAAGTACTTGAACTACCTGTTGTGTGATACGCTAACAGCCTGAACTGTAACTTGTTATGAGGGTAGATTTTCATATCATTGATGACCATTTTACTAAGGATAAGAGCTTCTTTTTTTTTGTTCACTCTGCAGGGGGAGTTATTAATCTGTCAGTGCCTATAGTGCTAACAGCTACTCAAGAAGACAAAGAAAGACTGGATGGGTGTACAGCAATCGCACTGGTGTATGAAGGTCGCCGTGTGGCCATTCTCCGTAATCCTGAATTCTATGAGCACAGGAAAGAGGAACGCTGTGCTAGGCAATGGGGAACGACATGCAAGGAACATCCCTATATCAAGGTGTGTGTTTTAAAGTTGAAAATCTAGTCCTATTGGCTGCATTGTTTGTAGGGCTGCAAATTAAGTGAAGCTGATGTCTGAGACTGGTGTATTTCAACAGCTAAACTACTTTGAGAACTAATTAAAACATTTGAGCAGAAACAAAGGTGATTTTTTTTTTTGTTCTATGCAGCTGTTGAATAATCTGCACTTAGTGTGAAAATCTAATGTCAATATGTACACATGAAATGAATTTAAAATGTACTGTATAATCTGTGCTACAGAAGAGGGAACTTGGCCCTCTAGTGTGCCTAGGAAGCATATCCCTCTGTGTAGCCAGATGGATCATCAAAGCTTCTTAATCAGTAGAGATATGCATTGTGAAGGCAAGAAAACTTCTATTCTGCCTGCATGTGGAGCACGTGAGAACTGCCTGGTTTAAATGCTTTTAAAATAGGCCCTGTTCCTGGAGGCTTCATCATTTAACTCTCTGAGGAGTTATTTCCCATTCATTGTGTTCAGTGTGTTTTATTATCTTGACCTTATGTGTATGTCATACTGAAATATTCTAATTGTAACATACTCATCACAATGCTTTGTTTGGTTTTGCAAGCTGATATAAACGTTGCATCTTAGCTCTGTGGACCAAAATATATTTCTTTCCCCCTTTCTCTCTGTAGTATCTTTTTGTTTATAACTATGCTTTAAAATCAGATGAAAAGAAATCAATCAAACCTCAAATTATGAGCTTGCTCTTTAACAGGAAAAATCCTTGACATATTCTAAAAGTATTTGTATGACTGATCATTATACATATGTGAAAACTATGGATTTTTTAACTTCTTTATTAATGTGTAATCAACTTTTTTTTTAATGTGTAATGTCGTCCTTTTACTGACCGTGTATATATATTATTCAGGAGTATATCTGAAATCGGACATCTGCTAGATACAACTATGAGTATTCCAGAACATTTTCAAAGCCCTTGATGTGTTCTGTGCTGATGAACATAAGATTACCTCTTTATTAAAAACTTAAATTTAAGAAATTCTGAGAAAATCTCATGCAGACAAGACTTGAATGACTGGTTATACTGCATTAGCAATTACAGAATGACATGGCTGAAACTAACGTAGAAGATGAGGAGCTATATTCTTATGGCTGTACTGGGGTGTATAGTAGTATCATGACAGTGCATGAATCTGGTGGCCATTCTAAATCAATTGGAAATCTGTGCGCCTGAGTGTTGCTGTAGTGCAGAGTTTTCTCATCTTCATATCTTTATCACACCTTCCTCTCTCCCATCTTGGTAAGATGTCAAAGTCTGGCATTTTCTTTGGGAAGAGGGTGGTGACTGTAGCATCATTCAACTCTAGCAGGTCATCTGTCTGAAAGCAAAAAAAATATTGAAAAAATCTACACTTAATTTTAATAATTTGGCTTGTGGGTTTAGTGTATAATGTCTTCCGTTATATCAACATTTGCTGTCATCTTAAAATTACATAAGACTAAAAAATTATCAGAAATGTGTATGAAACTCGTTTTTTGTGGTTCCACCTTCAAAAGCAAATGCATTCTCAGAAATTAACAATTTCTGAGTGATTTCTATGGCCACTGCTAAAATGTCTTAAGCAACTTGCCATAATCATGTTTTTTGCTAACGGGTGAGGAGATATTTGAAGATATTGAAAGAATCCTAGTGATTGTACAATGTATGTTACCTTGGTAAAGAACTGCTGTAAAAAGAATCCAAAAACTATCCTACTTCAAAGATCCTGATTTTATTCAGAATCTTCAGTGTTCTGGATGCTCAGAAACTCACAACCAATGCTAACAAGGATTTTCCTTTCTTTTCTTAGATGGTTATGGAGCAAGGGAACTGGCTTGTAGGTGGAGATCTACAGGTCCTTGATCGTATTTATTGGAATGATGGACTTGATCAATACCGTCTCACTCCGGCTGAACTAAGGCAGAAATTCAAGGAAATGAACGCCGGTGAGTAAATTTTTATTGCTCTGTTTCTTCCTGCAAAGATTTATCCAAATACCTGCTGCCTCAATACGGCAGGGGCTACTAGCATTGTTTCATGGATGAAGATTTTTGAATGCCGTCTTAGGTAGCATTCTTTGCCTTTTACAGGTATTATTTTTATGATCTCAGGCATTGCATTGCCTAAATACACAAGAGAAGCTAGTAATGCCTGAGGTTCTGAATTTTATATTTCCATGCACACTAGACATGTTATGAATGCAAGAAAAGACAATGTAAATTTGGTAGAATGTGATTTAAAAATTACTAGGTTCGGCTAAAACCGCAGAGGTGTAGTACAGTGCTGAGCTTTCACGTGCTTCTATTTTTAAATCTGTTGCACGCAGCTTCTGGGGAGCAAAGCTAATGCAAGTAGATTGGTGCAGAGTGGAATGTATCACAGTTAAAAATTGTGAACTAACTGCTAGCTTTGTATTGCAGAAGAAACAAAACAGTTTTTCTCACTAAAGCAGTTGTATTAGGCAGATAAATAAGAGGCTGAGCAATGTCATAAAGCAGAGCGACTGGCAGGCAGCTGCTAAGCACTTCTAAGTGTGAGGGAAGAGATTAACATAAAGAATGCAAACAGAGATTGGTCCTGAGCTCCTGTCTTTTTTCAGAGTGGTCAGCGTTTCCAGGATCTGCAGGTTTGAGGTACCAGTCTTTGCTTTAGCTTGCCCCTAAAGAAATATCTGAAAAAACCCTCTTTAGGTTTCATTGGTTCCTTATTGGGAAACCTCTTAGTTATGGTGATTTTGCTGTCTTGCAGTAAGGTACCTTAGTTCACCTTGGTTTGCAGAAGGAAGAAATCCTGGTTGTGTCAGATTTTTTTTGTCAAGGGGTTTGTAATACTTCAGAATCGCAGTTATCCTTACTTAGTTTTTACTGTGTGTATGCTCTACTAAGCTGTTTAGGTGAAGGAAACTTACTAAGGCATGTTAAATCCCCTTTTATTTGTTTTGTCGCAAACATGTCCACTTGTCCTCCTGATAATACATTGAGCCTTTAAGACAAGTAGCATAATTTGATTTCCTCTTAGAATTTAAATTTATATTATATGCTCATGCAAGTGAAAAATGCAAAGACAAGATTGTATCTATTGGAGAAACTAGAGTAATTCTGTGGAAATCTCAAAAGGAGGTTGATTTATGGTTTTTGTAGTATGTTTGGTTTTTATTAGTTTTGCTTATTGAGTATAATGATGTTATAATAATTCATAATCCTTTAATGACCTGCAACTATGGCTATTATACTTGTTTAATAGAGTTCAGAGGAAAGATTGTACTATTTGAAGATTTTTCTATGTTTGTACAACTCCTGATAAAATAACTTGCTTTCCTTATATCTTTTGTTGTTGTGTTTTTTTTTTTTCCCCTCCGTAGATGCTGTCTTTGCATTCCAGTTACGCAACCCGGTGCACAATGGGCATGCTCTTTTAATGCAGGATACTCATAAGCAGCTTTTAGAACGTGGCTACCGGCGTCCAGTTTTACTGTTGCATCCACTCGGAGGCTGGACAAAGGAGGATGATGTTCCTCTCATGTGGCGCATGAAGCAACATGCTGCAGTACTGGAGGAGGGAATCTTGAATCCAGAAACTACAGTGGTGGCTATATTCCCTTCCCCCATGATGTATGCTGGGCCAACTGAGGTAAATACATCAAATGTTTAAAACAAAACACTGAAGTGTTTCATGCTATGCCTGATGTTTGCATATTGTGTTTTTTTTAATGGAGAGAGGTTTCCTTGTGAAACCAGACTGTAAAGACTCCTTCTGTCATCAACCATAATATTCCTCTATGAAGAAGATTCTATATTGGTGGATTTTGCTGGAAATTTTGGGAGACAATATTGGGTTTATGGGTTCCTTTCTTTACAGTTATAAGGGTATGATAATGAATTAATTTTTCCTCCTTCTTTACAGTATTTTTCAGAAGGAATTATGAGATTTATTAACATACCAAGTAGTTGTCCTGAATGTTAAGATACTTAAGTTTTATGACTGTTAAGCCAAAAGTTTGTATGTTGGAGGGCTATACACAAATTAGAAAAAAGAAAGTCTTTGTTTATTTTTTGGCAAACTTAATTCAGACAGAATTGTTTCAAGGCTTTTGTATGAAATAATTCTTTGGCAACACTTTATTTAGAAGCCAGGTCTTGGGTTGGAATCCCTAGAGGTTTGTGGGAAGCAACAGAGAGAATAAATGCTCTCATTTGAGGGCAGTTCCTTTAGGGGATATTGGCTCTCCATCTCGTTACTTCTTTTTTTTAAATTTCTTTGCACCCCCCATCCTTCAATGAGTCACAGGAAACTCAAATTCTGACAAGGCTCAAGAGGTTAAACTCTGTGGTAGCTTTTTGATAGATAGATCTCACCAGTGGAATTAAATTCAACAGGTGTTGCTTATTTTCTGCTGACTAGTTGACTGATCAAACAGAGCTTGCACTGCCTTTCAGTCCAGAGAAAAAACTGGAGTCCAGATCTAGTGGAGGCATGTAAGTGAGTTACTGTAGGGAATCTTGTACTGTTCCCCATAGACCTTTCCTGTGAATTAACAGAAATCTTCTACTTCAGTCTTGTATTCATGACCATATGAAGAGGAACAACATCCACAATCCTTATTCTGAACAGAATGAAGAGTTTTCTCCTAACCTATATGGCATTTCCAGTGACCTAAGAGTAGAGCCTGACAAGAATGTTTGCAGCCAAGTAATAAAAGAGGCTCTTCCTTTAATCTTTTTCCATAGGCCATTTAAAAGACATTGGTACCAGATTTGTTTCTGTAGCACAAGTGCTTTACAGAACCACAAGCAGCTGTTACTATGGCTATCTACAGGGTAGATGTGGCTTTCCTGACTGTAAAGATTTTAACAGATGTATTTCATAAGCATCAGTTTTGCAATTTTGTATTTTTAACATTCCTGATAATTACCTTGAAAGAAAAGGAACAGGTCTGTAAGGGAAAGTTCTGTATCAAAATGTAACAAATTCGCTTGCTTAGGGAAGTAAGTATGTTCTGAAGTAGTATGCTTGTATAGAAATGGGACAAGAGCTGCTGGTTTTATGTCTCAAACATGTGGTTTACATTGTTCTAAATTGTCTTAGTCAAATAGCTTCAGTTATTCAAAATGGAGTTCTTGCTTGCTGTTACTCAAATGACAACATGAAGCTTAAATTTCATCACCATACTAGAATAGTTTCAGAAAATATGCTGCTAGCTACTGTGGTATGCTGCAATTTCATGTGTACAGCCCACTTTGTGCTTGTAACTGTGGTAGGTTGACCCTGGCTGGTGGATGCCAGGTGCCCACCAAAGCCGCTCTCTCACTCCCCCTCCTCAACTGGACAGAGGGGAGAAAATGTAACAAAAGGCTCGTGGGCTGATAAAAGGACAAGAAGAGATTGTTGTTTGCTTGGTTTTTTTTTTTCTCACCTTCAGTAGTAACTGAGCTATAAGGAAAAAAGTAAAAATCAACTTGTTGATTATGAAACCACTCATTTTGAAATGTGCAGTGGGAAGGCTGTTTGTCAATATTTACAATACTTCAGATATTAGGTGGAAGGGAGTTGGTACATCCAAGCAAAAATTCAGTAAAGCTAAAGTTTCTGAATTTGACATTGGTTCCTCCCCAGTTCATATAGATGTGTTTAAATCAAATTATTTTAAAATGACTGGGGAAAAAGTGGCTAAATATTTAGCAAAAGTGGAGTTGCTTTATCACTTTTCATCTTGGAAGTTTGTGGTACAAATAGGCAATCTTAGTGCTCTGAAAGCTTATTCCAAGCATTCATGTGCAGTATTTACCTAGTTTATGTGTCCTTTGGGTCTAACATTGACGTACATTAAGTGTTAAAGTTTTGCCTTTCCTTGCCACATGCACCATGTGAAAATGATGAGTATGGGTAATTTTTCTTTTTTAATGTGTAGATAGGTTGATAAGATCATTTGTGAACGCTGTGTTTAAGTAGCCTATCTTGTTTTTCTTCCGATGAAATGTTTGGCAGCTATCTGTTGGTCAGGGTGTCTTTCTAGAGAAATTACTGTGATTAAAATAAAGCAATATATGGCTAGATCCCACTAAGCTTCCCAAAGTAGTTGCTTTTGCATTAATCTTTTTATATAAAAGGAAAGGGATGGAGGGTGACAACATCATAAGCTAAGAAATGGATGAGCTCCCTCTTTCTTGCCCTGTTGATACTGTTCCAAACACTGTGCTAAAGTAACTTTTTAAGCATCCTAATTTGCAAATAAAACGAGAGTAGTGTATCTTAGCTCTAAGTTTGGTGGTGATTCACATAATTGATGCTTTGTTTTGTTGTGACTCAGTAGTAGAAATCATGTCTGATTAGGGAAAAACTGGTAATTATACAGTGCACGCACATTTTAAGGGTAATATTTAGACAGTTTTCTTCTGTTAACTGTTTTTCCCTGTCTCTGTTCTAGGTTCAGTGGCACTGTAGATCACGGATGGTTGCAGGAGCTAACTTCTACATTGTAGGGCGAGATCCAGCAGGGATGCCGCACCCTGACACTGGGAAAGATCTGTATGAACCAACCCATGGTGCCAAAGTGTTGACAATGGCTCCAGGCCTCCGAGCACTGGAAATTGTACCCTTCAGAGTTGCAGCTTATAATAAGAAAAAGAAGTGCATGGATTATTATGACTCTCATCAGTAAGTTGTATTTTTGTTTTAAGACTTTTTAAGCAATAGCTGCTTTCTACCCCCCACCCACATAAAAAAAAGCTTTAAGTTAAATTCATATTCCCTGAAGATGGAGGTGTTTAGATGCGCTTTTAGGTCACGAACGCAACTTGACTTTAGCATGATTTGGGTGCTGTTTCACAGCACAACTAACCTAATCTGATTTTAGCTGTCACTGGAGGCTCCCCTTTTCCTCCCAGGTGCTGGAGTTTCTCTAGTTCTGAAATATGTTGGCACAGATTGCTAAATCTGCAGAAAAAATTACTATTTATTATAATGGCAAGATTAGCTTTCTGGTGGTTTATGTTTCTAAATATGCTTCTCAGGTGTCAGGTATGCATCAGATAAGATGGAAGAGAAACAAAGAATGTGCAGCAGGGAGAAGATACTAGACAAGAGCGGGTGACAAATAGCTATTTGCTCTGTTTAACAATAATGCAAAATGATGCCCTAAGTCTCTTATATGGCCCAGGGTTTTCAGCTGGTTTTTGTTGTTTTTTTTTTTTTTTTTGTTTTTTTGTTTGGTGGGGGTTTCATTTGGTTTGGTTTTTCCCCAGTTACAGGGCAGGTATTTTCACCTTCTGCATGTTGCAATATTATTTTTTCACATGTGGCATAGCAGAGTCAAAAACACACTCTATGTGTTGGTGTGATGCCAATGAGTGGGACTGGGAAAATGACTCATCATTTTGATTTAAACCTCTTTATTCAGATTATTGAAGTGTACTTTTATTTTACATCAAACTGCAGTTGAAGTTAATACTGAAATACAGTCAGTCAACCAAGGTATTTTTCAAAGAAATACTTGGTTTTTTATATTCCTACTGCTTCTAACTGAGAAGTATGTATCTACAACACTGTTCACTGTTGAAAGCATAAACTCAGCACGGGATGGATTGATCTGTAAGAATGAACCTATCTCTTATCTCTTGTTCTTCAGCTGCTTATGCTGCAGTTACACTAAGTATAAAAGTCTCTAAGGATGTCACTACGGCTTGTGACAATCAACCACCAAGTTTATTCAGCAACTTGTGTATTTCTTACCATGAATTGTCTTTATTAGTAGAGTGTGTGCTGGCTTAACCTTGATTGTAAGTTATGTAACTGCTTTATATTTCAGCAGTAAATTCCAAGCACCTGAATTAGTCTGCTTTTATTTTTAAAAGCCGCAAAGTGTTATTGTCTCTTATGTAACTAAATATAACTTCATGGTATGTTCTTCTGTTGTTTGGAAATCGTAAGCAGCATGATAAAGGCAAATGTGTTGAAGCCTGACAAGAACTGAAATAGTTTCACTGTGTATTACTCTATGATGTCCATATGTGTTTAGAAATTTGATGATTTGCTACATTGCAGATGTTTTAAAATTGAAGCTAATCAGGGAGACTTATTTAGCAGTTGTAGCTTGCTGATGTTGTTCTTCCTTCCCCCTCCATCCCATATAGGCACCATTCCAGTGTAAGGTTCTCTTTTGTGCTGTGAAGCTTCTCCTTGGTTGGCATTGCAGTGGGTTTTGGGGTTTTTTCTTCAAGTGAAGCTATGGACAGTAGCATCAGATCAGACCTATGCCCTGATACATATGGTATTTTCATTAGGAGGAATAAAATCAGTGGGAAGGATAATACTCCTAGCGTATTAGACGTACGAAAGTATTTTCCTAAACTTATTGCCTCTTACCTAGCTGTCGACCATTTCTACATTTGTGCCTTTCATTATTTGAGATGCACCTAGAAGTAAATATTGCTAGTTTTATGCAAACCTGTATACGTTATTATAAAAGGTTCAAAAGGCTGTCACAGTAGAAACTACGGGTATTTGTCCTTTTTGTTGTCCAAGTAATTAAGCAAGTTTTAGAATATAAAGGCACAACGATTATAGTGAAATAGTTATACTGGTGCGTCACTTCTTAATAATTTGGAATAGAAGGGGAGTAGCAATGTGAGAGTCCAGAATTACTATTGCACAGAACAGAAAATCTTTGTAGAATATTAATGCTGTGGTCATTGATACTGTACTTTTAGCAGGATAGATTTGATTTAGATCAAGGGAAGTAAAATTTTACCTCTGTCTTTAGCCAGGGCAAATGATAAAAAAAAAACCCCTCTGTGGTAGCAGGTTTTGCCTGTTGTCACAGACTGCATTATGCCGACCCTATTATTTTCTTATCATGCCTGTAGGGACCCTTTGGTTTGAGGCATTTTTGTTTACTGTTTCTGTCACTATCTTGGAAAAAAGACCATGCTGCTATTATATGCAGTTTTGCCCTGCTGCTGTCAGAATCTTGAGACCGTTTGTCCTGTCCTTCCCTAGATACTGTTTGTAAACTACAGGGTGGACTGGAGTGCTGCCGCAATCCTCTAGGTGGCAATGCGGACACATGCAGCCTTCTCCAAGGGAGGACCATTACTGCTCCTGCTTGCCATGGACAGAACACTGTGGTAGGCTCCAGACGGAGTTAGGGCTTGGGTGGGTGCAGCTGTCTGCATTTCAGGATGGTCTGTGTAATGCTCAAAAGGTGGCAGACTCCTGGACCATGTGGTGTTTGACTCTGTAAGGAGGATGACAGGGTACAGAGGATTGTCTGGAAATACGAGAGGATCAATACTGGCGGAAGACCCTGGGGTGTGAAATAGTGATGCTTGTGGAAATCTTTCCTGAGCTTACCACTTACCTGTTGAATAACACAGCGTGAAAATGTGGGGAAAAGGGTTGTATGCATAGAAGCATTGCTCTGACTTGTTTTGGAAATGGATAACTTGATTTTTGTTGCACCTTTCTCAGTTCTTTGATGCTTGGAGACTTGACAGCCAACTAAGCAATTCAGGAATGTACATTGCTAATGGATGCACAGAAGGTTATGGCAAGTGGGTTTCCCTTGGACTGAGCTATAGCTGAGCTGTGTGTCTTAGCTGCTGGAATTAGTTACTCTCTCCCCGAGTAGTCATCTCTTCTATTCTTTCAGGCCTCCTAGACTCCTGTATCTGGGAAGGTGCTTGTGAGAAGCCATAATGGACAACATCTGCTCTCTCAGATGCCTCCCTAATTTGGCAGAGTTGGACTCACAGCTGGCTTGGCAGCAAAGACATGCAGAGGTTATTGCAGCTGGGCTCTTTGCTGATGTTAGTGAACTATATGTCTCCGTCTGAAGGCAATACCAAGTCATGGGGACAATGGGAGACAAATCTTTGCCTGGTGGTGAAAGGTTACCAAAAGCTTGATCCAGATGCCAGAATGATGTCTGACAAGCTGGGGCTGGACCACTAGAGGTGGCAGAGAGTTGCTTTGCTTGTGACATCTCTAAACATCCATGCTCAAGTTTAATGAGAAAGATGTAACACTTGCTGATAGCAGTCCATGTGTGCCTGTGGGGGTAGATTTTCATATGCTGGGTCGGTACTGGTCAGCTACCTACCATAAGATACTGGGCAACTATGTGATACCTTGCTGTGGTTAAGCTGCTCATGACGTGGTATCAAGCCTGGGAAGCATCAAAAAGCCTCCCACTGGCCCTGCTTCCAAATTAGTAACAAAGGCCCGCCCTTCTCAGATCTGCTGCCTGTGATTCTAAGAGGTCATTTTTTTTAAGGTCTTGAGCTCCCAAAGGTGTCCATGCAAGTGCAGTTTTGTGGAGTTGATAGAGAAGTTAAGTTTGTTTCTCCCTTCCATTGGTATCCTCCAGAACACATGCTGCCCTCGGAGTTTCAGTAAACCTGGTATCTCTGCTTGGGAACAGTGTGGAGAACATGGCTGTTAACTTTGAGTGTCAGGGCCTCAGGCTGCTGGTTGACAATGTTGAACTGCTGTGGTGCTGTCTTGGAGCTGAAGTCACTTAAAGCAGGTGTATCTACCTGTACCCCTGTTTATAAGGAAGGGCAGAGGTGTCCTGGGGGCATTCAGGGATAATGATGAAGCACTGTGTGTAAGCAAAAGGGGTAAGAAAAGACTGATGTAAAAGCCTTTGTATTACATTTTATTACAACAATTGTAGTTGCAGAGTGGTGCATGAAGTTTAACTTTTATAAGTTTAACTTTTATAAATTGTTTGACTAAAGTTACCCTTTAAAAAATTAAGACTTATGAACAACCGATGACTTGAAACTATACTTGTATTTTACCTCATGAAGCCACCTCAATTTTTAGTTTGTTTCTTGGACATCTTAGAACTAGATTTAGCACCTCATGGAGCCAGTCTTAAAACATATTTTTGAAAAAATAGTGTCTAAATCTAAGATTCAGGAATGAGATTTGAGGAATGCATTTGAAGTGTTGTATAGCAGCACAGGTAGAGCAAACTTCATGTTATATTCCCTTTGATTAAAATAAGGATAATAATAAAGAATTCCCTTTTTATTGTTGCTGACATCAGATAGCAAGCCTCATCTAAGTTTCTGTGGGAAGCTTGAGCATTTCCACTTCCACAGAATTCTAAAGAAATAATAAATATAAAAACTAATATGAATATTGGTACAGTCCTTTGCCTATCATAGTTTTTACCCTTTTAGACTTCATAGAATTTATTATCAATAATTGAGTATGTCCAAACATGTTTTGGGAAAATTTATAGGAGGGATTCTAGTTATAATGGAGAAATTCCAAATGCATGTCTGATCTGTGAACCACTATTAGACTGGAGTGTGAAGAAGAAAACAACCAAAGAACCGAGCAACCAACAGAAAACACCACTGCTCCCAAAAAATTCCTACGCAATGCTGAAATCCCTTCAGAAAAACAGTTAGTGTGTTTCTTCAGCCAAAAGGCCTCTCAAACATTTACCACAGACAAGTGTAATTTGGGATTGGTGGCTTAATAATAGTAGTTGTTTGGGTGAGCAGAGATTCCCAATTCTTTACAGAAGGTCAGTCCTATAAAATGCAGCCACAGACTGCTGCTGAGGAAAAAAAAAATCAATTAAGAAAGGAAATTAGTCTGGCAATTAAGAAAACCACAGCAGTGTCTGGAAAAATGGAATTTTTTTTTTAGTGAATATTTTTTTTTTTTGTACTGAAAGAAAACTGGTGAGGTTATTTTGTCTGAAAGGAACCCATAAGTAAGGCTACCGGAGCAGACTGTTCACACCTTCTGTAAGATGTGAATGAAGCATGGGTATCTGTGAAAATGAGAGATTTTAACTTTACATAGTTTATTCCCAGGACCTTTAATATTGTTGTCATGACGGCTTTAATATTATGAAGGCATACTTACAAGACAGCTGTTCCAACTAAGTACATACTGTTCCCAAATTTGTTTGGTGTGGTACCTGATGTTTAAAGTGATAGTAAGAGGCTGAGATAGCAGGTTTGTGTGCCCTCCTTAGTTCAGCTATGTTGAAATATGTTTCTCAGTTAGCGTTAGTACATAATTTAAGATACATTGAAATACTAGAGCAGCTCAGAAGACTTAAGCCCTCCTGCCAGTCAGGAAGGAATTTCATTCACAGCAGGTAAAGGGTTTGGTTTGCATATGTTGATATTAATCACGTTATTATGTTCTGCTTTCACAAAGAGTTTGTTCATGGCCAGTTAGGCTTTGAACCTAGCTGATACTAGCTGGTTCATTCAGCGGCGTGGGGGATTCCCAAGGCATAAGGTAGGCTGACATAACAAAGACTTGACACTTTAAGGGACAGCATTCTGTTCCTGTAGGAGTTATGGTCTAAGTCCTGACTTGATGCTGCAAAAGCAAATTTAAATTCAGTGAGAATCCTTCTGAAAAGGATTGTAAGGTTAGATTTCACCTCATTGACACCTCTTGTTCAGGAAGCATGAAGCTGGAGAAGGAGAATTGTTAAAGAACAAATCCCAGATAAGGAGGCTGTCAATTGTCCTAGGAATTAATCGGAGCTAAAGTTAACCAGCTGAATAGAACACAGCAGTTGTTTTGAAGCCAGACCAGGGTGAATAAGTCATGTTATTGTTTTCTTTCCATACATTTGTTTCCAAAACCCATGTTTTTATGAATAAGCAAAACTATGAATGAGTCTCATATTTAAGGGTAATTTCTTAAGACCTTGAGACCACCAGACATTTCCCCGCACAGAGAATGGGAATTCTAAGAAGGTCATTTGCACAGTGCCAGATACCCTAACAAAAGGTCGGGGTTCCCAAGATTATGACTGATCTTTAGTGCTTGCAACTGAAAAATCAATCATATAATGTAGGGAATAATTGTTAAAGTGGAAAAAAATACTCTCTTCAGTCTGTGCTTAACTGTATTAAGTTACTGTATTGCCACCTCAGAGATGCGGTAGTTTCCTGTAGGACTGTGGGCATCTTCAAACAGTTGTCACTTGCAAGCTGGTGATGACTTTGTTCTGTCACAAGAACTGTAAGGTCTTTGAAGTCTTAGTCTCACACACTGCTCATAGAGTGTTTGAGCTCATAACAAAGCATAAAGATCTGTCATTGTTGATGGGGTCACTTGTGGTATTATAGTAAAAAATAACTACTGAATGCACAAGAAAAAAGGGAAATCCATTTAACAGATTAAAACATTTGTCTTTGTAAATGAAAGAAAGAAAAGGACTGGTGTATGAATTCTTAATCTTATGTGCGTGGTTTATAGCGTCCTTTGAGTCTGGTGCTCTGTTACTGTTTGAAGATTAATCAACAGCACAGATTTGCTCCTGTGTTATTCTGAATAAATCACTTACTGCTTTTCAGATATAAAATACTATGTTCTGCACCTGTTGGTGTCTGTATATACATATAAATCTGTGTGTGGAAGGAGGGCGCAATCTGAGGCGTAAGAAAAAGATTCCTTTTCTCCTTTTGCTAGATATAGAAGAGCACAGCAAAGTTACGTATTTTCTGTCTGCCTAGCCCTGTCCTGCATAAGTAAGGAGATGTCACAGTGTATGTAGGGCTTTTCCATAATGTAACAGGGTTCTAGGATGCTATGCCATGGAGCAAATACCAGTCTCAATGTAATATGTTTCAAGACTGGTTTTCTGTTGAAGTTTTAGTTGTGGATTTATTTCTGCCCTTTTTTTCCTCTTTCTTTTGGAGAAAGCTTTTAATTGCTTTAATACTAGTCAAACTCAATTGGTAGTGAAAAGTCAACTCAATGTTACAAGCATTTACTAACATACAGTCTGGCTCAAAGAAAGCTAATTCCATCAGCCGTTGGATAAAAATTTCAAAGGCACTTGAATCCCATGCTCAGAAAAGGTTTGGGTTAAATTTCATTGAGAGTCATTCCAAATCTCCATTGAGAATGGAATTTGGATGGGTTTGGCATTTATATTTCATAGCAGTTTTAATCATAGAATCGTAGAACAGTTTAGATTGGAAGGGACCTTAAAGATCATCTAGTTCCAACCCCCCTGCCATGGGCAGGGACACCACTTACTAGATTAGATTGCTCAAAGCCTCATCCAGCCTGGCCTTGAACACTTGCAGGGATAGGGCCTCCACAACTTCCCTGGGCTACCTGTTCCAGTGCCAATGGACCAGTGTTTCCCTCTCTCATGTTCCGCTCAAATCCATGTTATGTACAGTAACTCCTAATATCCTTGAAATTCTCTGTGAACAAAATTACTTGAGTCCTCTTCCTAGTTTATTTTTCCACAAGAGCAAATTACTTGTACTGGTATGTTTTATTTCAAAATGCTCGTGGTTCACATCACACGACAGTGCCAGTACGGATAAGTATTTCTGCTTAGTGGAAATCTCAGTTTCTGATATTCAGGAGATGTGATTTTTACCATTATCAAAGACAATGAGTACTGAGTAGTTATTCAAATGTGCTGTTTTAGGTTTGAAAGTGGAGATTGAACTGAAAAAAAAATTGCAAATGCGGTAATTTTTAAAAAGGCAAAAGTTACTGTATTCTTTCAACGTACAGCATGTATTGCCAAAGCTCCATTTGAGTAATTTTAGTGATTACTAATTAAGGGATTTTTTTTTTTAAAGAAAAACCCATTTGAAAGAGAAGTTTGGAATAGTGAGAGGGCATCATTAATACTTTTGTACTTTTTAATAGTATTTTTGAAACATTTATAGAAATGTTATGAGATGCTGAATGTGCGCTTGCAGCTCAGAAGGCCAACTGTATCCTGAGCTGCATCAAAAGAAGCATGGCCAGCAGATTGAGGGAGGTGATTTTGCCCCTCTACTCTGCTCTGGCAAGACCCCAGCTGGAGTACTGTGTCCAGCCCTGGAGTCCTCAGCACAAGAAGGACATGGACCTGTTGGAGTGGGTCCAGATGAGGGCCACTGAGATGATCAGAGGGCTGGAGCACATCTCCTATGAGGACAGGCTGAGAAAGTTGGGGTTGTTGAGCCTGGAGAAGAGAAGGCTCTGGGGAGACCTTATAGCAGCCTTCCAGTATGTGAAGGGGGCCTACAAGAAAGATGGAGAGGGACTTTGTACAAGGCCACAGAGTGATAGGACAAGGGGTAATGGTTTCAAGCTGTAAGAGGGCAGATTTAGATTAGATCTCGGGAAGAAATTTTTCACTGTGAGGGTGGTGAGGCACTGGAACAGGTTGCCCAGAGAAGTTGTCGGTGCCCCATCACTGGAAGTGTTCAAGGCCAGGTTGGATGGGGCTTTGAGCAAGCAGGTCTAGTGGGAGGTGTCCTTGCCCGTGGCAGTGGGGTTGAAACTAGATGATCTTTAAGGTCCCTTCCAACCTAAGCCATTCTATGGTTAAATGATTCTTGCTCATGTTTTATTTTCCTTTTCGTGTAGTTTCTGTGGATCTCCTTAGCTTCTTTTTGTGTTTCTCTCTTTCTTGGTATCTCTGATTCCTAGCGCTACTTTTTATGCAGCTTGGGATAAGAAGAAGCTGAAGAAGTTGGGGGTCTTATTGAAGAAAACTTGTATGATGTATCTACATTTATTGTCTTAGTACTTTTATTTCACTTGTCCACTTCATGGACAGAATTTGAGTGTTTTTCTGAAAACTTAACAGGCGAGGAGGGGACAAAGCAGCTAAATTTTTTTTTTTTTTAATGCATGAACTTTGGTATTGCTACCATACTGTGGAGAAAACCACACATGGAGAAACTTTATAGCACTTGCTTTACTCTTGCTTCCTGATCATCTGAAGACTTAGTATTTTTTCACGAGAATTAACCGGGTTTATCACTTCCCCACATATATTTTATAGAAATAGTTATTTGCAGAAAATGCAAATTACCTTCAAGCAGTGTTAGTGAACAGGAGGCATCTCCGTGCCCAGGCACAATATCAAGAGCAATAAGAAATGAGCATGTACGTCAGTGTCGCTGTGTAAATGTATGTAATCCAAACCAAAAAGTTATGGGGCTAGTGGTTTTGTGAAAGGGAACTGTGGAATGCTTTCTGCATCTTGCTAACTTCCATACCCTGCTGAGCAAAGCTTAGCACTTAGAGCCAAGTTCTGCCCTCTGATGTGCACAGTTGGCTCTTCTTTCTATCTAACGCGTGTGCATCTTGAGATCAGTACTTGGCTTTTATTTCAAACAGACAAGTAAAGAATGAGTAATGCATACATGCTGCAAATTGAGCAAATGGCGTAAGTAAAAGTGCATATTTAATTTAAGAATAAATAATTTTTCCTTTAAAGCATTTAATAGAGTTCTGACATTCTTGTCTTGCTTTTACTGTTTCAGTCCTGTGAGGAGTAAGTCTTTAACTTGTGGAGCATTTGCTGCTTATGACCGCATACTTGAGAAGTTAATTTAGATTGTCATGTTAACAATGATAAACAATCTTGATCTAGGTTCACTTGTGCATTTGTCCAACTGAATTCTGGTTTGTTTTTTTAGGGGAAGGTATTTTTATTATTCCTCTGCTTTTTTTCTTTATTTTGAACTGTATGTGACACATTACTGATATGCATATGCATGCTCAGTGGCTTGCAATGGCACAGCTTGCGGCAGCTGTGGAGCTCACCTCTGGACTCTGAGGCTTTTACTTTCTGTGTTCTGCAAACTGTCCTTCATTAAGATTTCGTGCAACGTTGTTTTTTCACAATCTCTAGTGGCACTGAAATGACCGCCTTCAACCAGCACATAGGGCTGGTCTGCTGCCATGGCAGGGCGAGGTGCAATATAGGATGGCTGCTGTTGCTTGGCAGGGAACTGACACAGGAGCTGGAGGAGATGGGTCTCTAGCAACAGCGGTTCCCTGATCCTCATAGAGAGCAAGCTGGGCTAGGTGGAAGCACAGACTCAGTTCAGTGCACAGGAGATCAGTTGGACCATGCTACTAAACCTCAGGAGTTACCTAAGCTGAATATTGTAGAGGGTGTATATTTTAAAGATTTGCTGGCTTTGCTGGCCAAATGTCTGGAAATGACAGTTCCTATACAGCATTATACTCCCAAGAAGAAATTTGTAAAGTATCGAGAAAGCAGAAGGAATATGAGCAACTTTGCCTGCTTTTAAAATGTGTTCTTTTTTTCCCCTCCTCCTTTTTCCTCTCCCTCTCCCCTCCTTGCCCCAACTCCTCCTCTCTCAGCCATGAAGACTTTGAATTTATTTCGGGGACCCGCATGCGCAAGCTGGCTCGAGAAGGACAAAACCCACCGGAAGGCTTCATGGCTCCTAAGGCTTGGACTGTGCTGACAGAATACTACAAATCCTTGGAGAAGGCTTAGGCCTCTTATTAACTGCAGATCAACCTTTGACGCCGGATTTATTTACGAGAAGGGGACCACACAGTCACCGTTCATGTTGCTTTGTTGTGGTGTCTGTCAGGAAGTTCTTCTCTGAAAACAGACTCTTTCTCCCTAACTTAGCATCATTCTTTGCCTGTCCTTATGGGTTCTATTATGTCCTGGCACCTAACTAGCTGCTGGGTTTAATGTCTCCTCTTTTATTACAGTTAATATTCTTGCAGTAAGATTTTTAACTCTTGTCTTTTTTTATATTTTACTGCCTATGTCCTATGAGTTCTGCAGCTGTTAAATAGATGCAGCTTTTTTCATATGCTATTTAAACTGCTGAGTAGTGTCTGGTTTTAGTAGTTTGTAGGAGAAAATGTAGTGGTGAGACCCTTAACTATGGATAGATTATCTATAAATTGAAAAAGTAAATAAGTTTTAAAATGTTCGTAAAAGTGTCCTCATCTTTATCTCCTCATCATCTCCAGAAGCACTTAACATTAATTTCTCACTATATGTAATCAAAAAGCAGAGGTTTTTTATGTAGCATAATTAATTAAACTTTTTTGCTTTCTTTGTTTAATTTTGGAGTTCAGTGTCTTATCAGGTCATTCTCTTCTGCTGTGGACCTGTAAAGATGGCCAAGTAATGAATAAAAGAAAATATCTAGTTTACCCTTTGATAACTACTCCAGATTTTTAAAATATGCTTGTTGCCATAGGTGTCAGTAGGGAATGTTTTGTTTTGTTTTATTTGATTTAACTTGCCGGTTTTTGGTTCCAGGTATACTTGTTCAGTCTACTACAACATGAAAAAAAAAAATATGGCAGACCAGCCTTGAATTCATGTTTAATTATTGCAAGAAAAATAAAAAAACCAAACACCTTAGATCTCGTCATTTCCTCTGGTACAAATGCTTAGTTCTGAGGTTAATTTTCTGGCTATTTTTCAAGGTCTCAAAAGAGTAATCTCCTTCTGTTGGTTCAGCTTTGCTTGCCTGAAAGACAAAGCATATGTTGTTCTAGGGTTCTTCAAAAATCTCAAAGTTGGCTAATTCAGTATGTGAAACGTAACTGCCAAAGGAAAACATAAAAAACGAAAAGTAAAACACTTCTGTAAGTGTGAAGTAATACTGACCTATTGGGATCTTTTCAAGCATTTGCAGGTAATAGTGAACAGTCATAACCCCTCTTAGCCTGTTAGTTAGAAACTGTCTCATATCCTTCTCACAGAAATGTACTTTTCTGTTGTTAAATAGCGTATATAGGAGAAACCAGCTCAAAATTGTTTTTAGAATGTTGATACTGGCCTGCTGCTGAGCCTGGATGAAGTTTATGTTAATCTAGATATTTTTTTTGGACGGGGGGAAGGTTGTGATGAGGGAACCTGTGTAATGAATGGGACAAATACAACTTGCAATCTTTGTTTAATTGTTCACAGTAGAATTCAAGACAAATGCTTTGAGAGTTACTTCCTTCTCTTTTCTTCCTCTGTCTCTTTTGAAGAGATGTAGAAAGCATGTTTTAATGGGATTCTTACCTCTGATAGAAAGTAAGGCAGAATTGGGGAAAGACAAGAGGCATGTTTGTTAGCAAACAACAACAGTTACTTGAGACTGTGTTTTGGTGTTGTAAAACTTATTTCTGCAGAATCGCTGAACAGATTTTCTTCAAACTTGGCTTTCTTTTTAGATTGTATTAATATGTAGGATGCGCAAAATCCAGAAGAAAGAGTCCGTTCATCTGTGCGTAGCTGTTCATGCAAAATGTCAAGTTGAACTATGAAGGTGAACAAGAGTTATCAGCTGCTAAAATGGGATTTGCTGTTGGAAGTTGGAGTTTGGACTCATTGCTGTCAGGTTTGATTCTTCTGCTAGGTATGATGAAAGATAATAAAAATATTTTGGCAGAATAGCAAAGACAGGTGAAAGTCTACAGAAGCAAATGTTTTGAAAATGCTACATGTGCTATATGAGGTCTGGAAAATAAGTGGTAGTGATAAGCATGACTGTGAATCATCCTGTAAAGCTAATTTAGAAGCAGGAATGCCTTCAAGCAAATAATTACAGTGACAACAAGCGTATCTAGTTTTCATACTCAGCTGGTTTGATGTTGAGGCCCTTTGCTTAAAGAGCTTCTGGAAAGCGTTCCTTGCAAGGCTCTATATTAAAGAAGCTTTCAGGTTTATTCTAACTTTAAGCCAACAGCCACAGCATTCACAGCATAATGCTGATTAAGAACAGGAGCATCTGGTCAGTTTGTGGGCAGGACTTGCTCTATACAGTATTTTCCTATGTCATATGAGTTTTCACTGTAGAGTTCAAATTTTTCCTCTTGTCTGCAGCTGCCTTATTTAAGGAAGCTGTACTTAGAGGAAAGGGCTACCCCAGAAATTATTCTTTTGCCGGTGTGTCTCTAGCTTTTCTCTGCCTTATCTCAGTGGGTAGCATTGTCAGCTGGCCCATCCTAATGTTCTATTTTCACAGTAGATTCAACTTCATTAGGAGTGCTATGGCATTTGAAGCTCTTCTGAGACAGCAGTTGGGTGTCTTCTAGGAGACAGCAACAGGACTAATGAGGTAATGGTTGTTGCACCCAACACCTGCTCTGTCACCAAAGAGCAATGGCCTCAGGAACATGCCATACAAAAGTAATGATAGTCTTGAACCATGTGGTGGATATGAGGACAAGCAGGACCTAACTTTCCAGCTGGGAAAATAAAAAGCTCCATTGTCTCCATTTCTTCTGTTCCTAAACCAACTCTTTTTTTTACTGGAAAAATACTGGCATGTACATGAATCATGAAGCTAAGCAGTTATATAGGTGTGTTCTTTTCTTATGAAGAACAGCAGTCAAGCTGCCAAATATGCCCTTTTCCTAAAGGTCATTTTGCTTTAGCAATCAAGAGGAGTTTTTCTCTGTTCGTGAGGATGAAAAATGTCAAAAGTCTTCCCCCTGCTGCCCACCTTCTGTTTGTACATTGATCTACCTTTATAAATGGTTCTTTACCTGCTATTCTTGCCCAGGATAATTTATGGCTATTATCCTGTACTTTTTTTACAGTCTCAGAATGATTATTCACTTCCAGCTGATCACTCTGATGTATCGGACATGTGATGTATGAAAGTAATAACACCCTCAATCCATATTGCTGATAGAAGGACAATCTGGGCACAGTTTTCCAAAATACAAGGATAAATGAGGTAGACGGAGATTACCAAACCCTAATCCTTACGGTTAAATCAATGGTACAAAATTACTACCTTTCCTGGGTGAAATGATTAATTCCAGATTATTTTGATACCTGCAGTACCTATGAGCAACTTAAGAAAAAGACAAGTTTTTTGTAAAGAACCTCATGGCTGAGAATTCTATTCTATTTTAGCTCCCGTATACCTGGTTTTGACTAACATGAATATTCAGGGTAACGTTTCAAGGAAGGATCTGCGAGTTGCGATGGAAAAATAGTAGATGAATGCTGAGGATGCTGACTTCTGTCTGATTTTTTTTTTTCCCAATAGGGGATCTGAGCACTAGCAACTCAGTAATACATCAGAGATGTAAAATGGAAAATATAGTCTAGGTCACGGGGTTTTTTTAGATGCAGTTTGGAGCTAACCAAGTTTCTACATCTGGAATAATTCAGTAGAAGTCAGGAAGGAGAGGAAATTAGTGGATGTCTTGGCGTGGTGATGATTGTGGTGGTGGAAATACAACAGGGCTACCATGAGCTGTGTAACCAATACTATAATTGGCTTGAGTTTGGACCTCCCTTGCATTTCATATTTCCGTAATTTCAAAAAGTTCCACAGGTGGGTCACACAGAGGGTTAAACTTACTTCCTTTCCATGCTGCAAAAAGTAAAAGTTACTTTGAGCATCCTGACCAAACACTAACAGAGTAGTCCAGATCCTTTTACTTTCCTGATAGATTAAAGGTGCTAATCAATGTATTGCTTCCTTTCCCTGTAAATGCTGACAGCTTCAAAAATAAGAGTGTGTATGTGTCACTTTCAGTATTTACACACACGGCATCCCTTGTATCATGAACCTTTAAACTTTTGTGCTAGGCACTGTAGGAACACAGAAAAAAGCTCTCATCTCTGCTCACCTGCATCTGTGGCATCATCTCCAAAGACAGGGATAGGAAAAACTATGCCTTAATATTGGAGAATCCTCAGGAAAAATAAGATGGAAACTGAATCTTCATTTAACTTTGCATGCATGTCTATTTATCCATCTATAGGAATAGTATTTACTGTGGTGTTTGAACACCAGTAAGAAATGTGTAGGAATGGTATTCTACTCCTCAAACCTGACACAGAATCCTTCACCACCACCCATAAAAATAACAGAGACTTCAGCTGGAGTGAGTTGGCCAAATTAAATTGTAGAATGAAAGCAACTAATAGCTCAGAATTAGTATTTTGTGGTTTTTTATGAATTGGTCTCAAAACTTGCTTACTAAACCTCCGGATTTAGATGCTGTTCAAGTGGAGAGTGACTCTAGTTCCATTTTTTTTCATGTTTAGAGTTTTTTTACAAGATGGAGCTGGGAAGCTATATTGCCAATGGTAAATTTGAAGTCTTCAATGGCCAGCTCATTGGATATGAGAGTTCCTTGCCAGCAGACAAACAGGTGTTGGGTAAACATGATTTAAAGGAAGACTGCTGAGGTTTCTGCTTGGTTGTGGTGGTTTACCTTGAAGAAAGCCTGAGGGCTGGAATAGCAGGGCCTCTTTTAAGTTTGCTTTCTCATTTCTCAAAAAACTTTTTGATTATGAATATAGCTGGATTTTTACTAGGCTTTTGAAGTGTCCATTGAAGGGTTTTCTCTGTGTCTCCTGCAAAATTGATATCTGCTTTTGTGGTATTAGGATTTTTTTTACCTGTATCCCTTTTCATTATTTAGTCTTTATTAAAATCACTTTTTTCTTCTTTATGGGAAAGTATATATGTGCATGAACCAGAATCATGCCTTCAACATTTCCAGAGCTGTTTGCCCTAGAAGCCTCATCTTGATATCATTTTGAAGTTGAATGGGGAAGGCAACTACACTGAAAGCTAGAAAACACTGCTTTAAAGCCACATCTGGAATTCTTAGACAGTAAATGGCTCCAACTTAAAACAGAGAATAGAGAGATTTTTATATGCCATAAAACTCCCGGAGCCTTGGATTCAGTATAAGGACTGTCACCCGACCTTCATGTTAAAATCCATCTACACAATGCTTTGAAGTATGATTGTAGTCAGAATGCTACCTGTCTATGTATAAAAGAAGGAAAAAACCCAACTAGTTTCAGTATAAACTGCAGTGGGGTGCAAATAGTGCCCAAATCTTGCTTTTATCATCTGCAAACAAAGCTGTTTTGTATGTGGAGTCCTACACTCATAACTCTAAATTGCATCGTATGAAAACAACACGAACATTTTGGCCATATCCACTTATTTTCATGTAATAACATCAGTTATGATTGCAAGTAAAAGATTTTACTTTTTGCTTAGCACCCGCAGATCTCCAGACTTTCCACCCAGATGGCCAGTGCCTGAATTTTTGTGGTCTAAATCAATTATTTCTATAATGACTGATAGTAAAGTTTGTTGCAATAATTGTGATGCGACAGATGAGACACACCAGTGTCCATGTGTTAATATTCCCTGAACATCATTGGTACATTTTGTGTATTACAAAACATGACATTTTGTTAAGGAGGACCAACCCACTCCTCTAACATGGAAACATTTCTCTGATTTCAAGAGTGCTCCTCAGAGAAAGAGAAAATGTTTAGGCTTTTGTACTTAATTTGATTTCATCACCAGCTTTCTCAAAGGCTTAAGTGGAAGTGGGGAAGATTCCTTAAACATTGGGTTCAAATGGGTTGCCTGCTTAAAATGAAAAACTGCAGCTAGATAGTTCACAGGAGGTTGTTTGCAGGATTGCTGATGTGTCATTGAGTTCTGGCTTGTTCTATAGTTCTTGTTATATACCTACCACCTGTGAAAAAGAGTATTTTGATCATTTGATTCAATTGTTTCCAGATAATGAAGACAGTCATGAGACAAGATCATGTTTAGGCATAACTTTCCACTAGGAAAAGTTTAGCACTATTGTAGTTTATATTTAAACTAGGATACAGGCCTAAAGATCCAGTGTCATATGAGAAGGAATTTCCTATCATTCGATGTGACAGCAGAGCAATAAACATGCCATCAGAGTCAACATCAGAAGTACAGTGCAAAATGCTAAGTAGTATTGACACTTCTTCATTAGAGACAGTTATTTATAACTCCTTTGTTCATTATTTCTTCAAGGAAAAATACTGCTTTTTTCTGAAAACGGAAAATCTGTTTGCCTTACTTGGTAGAGACACCCAGAATGGCAGTGATTCTTCATAGTTTTTACTGGTTTGTTGTGAGTATTTTTAAATACATGCACACTTCTGAGCTCCACAATGAAATGGCTTTGCAAAGAACATTAATGTTTTTTTCTTTGTGAACATTCGTGGCTATTTTAGTTATAGTAGTTCGGTCATTTTTCCCTCTGTATAAAGCAGAAAAGGGTCTCAGAAAGGTCAATCTTATATAGAGATTGGGTACAGAATTTTCATCAACTATTAAAACAACTATAGCTGATTTCCTTTTCATACAAGCTTCTGGTTCAGGGATGTCCTTCATTCATGTCATGGGGATTTCTTGTTGAATACTTCACGTGCTGGAAAAAAGTGTATTTAAAGATGGTGAGTTGATAGTAGAGAATTCCAGGACAGCCTCATTCAAGCACTAACAATAGAAGCCCACGTCTTGAAATATGTAATCCTTTCAAAAGCATATTGTGCCTTTTCTATAATCTTAGTGGGATATAAATGCAAATACAAAGCAGCACATTCTGTCTAAAAGATGTATGGAAAGAAACAAACATTTACAGTCAGTGGTTTTCTGGGAAAAAACCACTTCCTTTTTACATTTTTAATGCACTTGAAAAATGAAACATAAACGTCCTGATCTTTCCATTTCCATATTTAAAGATGTGTCTTGATGGGGGAGTGACGTGTTTTCTCTCTCTTACTCAAACAGTTGCATTGTCTTGAGTTTGAGGATTTGCTGAATATTGGCAGTGAACTAAACGTCGTGGTCTATCTAGACCAATCCTACACTACACAGTTTCAAACAAGTAAATTCATCTTTTCACTTATTCAATTAACTTTTTCACCTGTATGTAACTTGCAACAACTCTTAATTCTGTATTTTTCTACATAACCATGTAGCTAATGAAAGAAAATTCAGTCTCTGTACCCATTCTTCATTTGATTATTATCCTACATGTGTCTGTGAATCTTGAAACTAATGCTAAGGAAGTAGGTGCTTTTCCACATTGATTTTGTGATGTTAACTCTGAAAGACATTGATATTCATTAATGTGAACTTGAAGAAAGACCTGGCTGCCTGTGGAGAAATGAATCTGATTCAGAGTGTGTGCTAACTCTCCTCTCTAAGTCTGTGCCTGAGTATTGGAATACACAGAGCTTTTATTTTGCCAGAAAAGGGATAAATCACTGTTTTCTTAAATGTGACACAATGGGGTTTTCCAAAGAAATAGACTTATCTTAACTAGTCAAATAAAGACAGAAATGTAAACTAGGAGCTTTTTAGCCAGTGGCTTTCAAGAAGATCAGTACAAATTACAGAAGGCCTGCCCACTAAAACCCAGAGATTTTTGCCTGTGTATATCCCCAGGGAGACTACCGCTAATGTGAAGAATTCCAGCATCGAAGAGGATTTTCTGCAGTATAAATTTATTATGCATTTCATGGTTCCTGTGGAATTTCCAATGTCTGCTCAATCTACATGTGCAATTTTATTAAAATATGTGCTTGTACATTCCGCTGTTGTAGCTTTTTCTTCCTTTTTGCATAAACCACTTTCTTATTGTTTCAGGTTGAAAATTTTCTAGACGTGTATGTGCCAAGGGAAGCATTGCAGTGTATAAGGGAATTCACGCAGGTTACAGCATCATCAGTCAGACGTGAAAACTGAGAGAAGGGCCTGAAGAGTGTTCTGTGACGAATGGAGTTTCTGATTTTGGTCAGGGCCAGTATAACAGGGGCCTACAATCTTTTTTTTTTGTTTACAGGCTACTACAGGTGTGTAGGGTTTTTTTTTCCTTTTGTGTCGTGTTTTGGTGGTGTGTTTTTTTTTTTTTTTTTAGTAAGCATTAGTCAGTCTCTAATCTTGGTATTGTTTAGTTATCTTTCTGAGGTTCCTTTAATGGTAGTCTGTGAGCCTTTCTGGGAAGTGCAGCTCACAAATTTAAAACCATTGGTCTAGAATAATAGTTTAAAAGTTTTCATGAATTTTGTCTATATAAAATTACAAAGTACAGAAGCATTTAAAGAAACAAGAATAAAAGGAAAGAATAAAAGAAGATTATAAATGGAGCAGATAGTGTTTGAGGGGTTAGCATGTTCCCATTTAGGACAGACTCCATTTTACATCCACCATGTATAAGAAAGGTACTGGTATGTATTGGCTGTCTGGGTTTGTATGTTACCACAAAGGCAGGTAAGAACTCAGTGAAAGCAAGGACAACAGCTCCAAACCAACCAGGACTTAAAAGGCAAGCTTCTGAAGGAAAGACAACTCTTGCCCCTTCAGTTAAAGAAGTGGAGCAAAAGAGGAACTGAGACCCCAAACTTTGGAACTGGGTCTTTTGTACATTAGATATGGAGTAGGAGCCAAGAAAAATACCTCTGCTTTATCTGGTGGAATGTTCATAGAATCATAGAATCATTTAGGTTGGAAAAGACCTTTAAGATCATATAGTCCAACCATTGACCCTACTCTACCGGGTCTGCACCACATATTCACGACTTTTAAACACATCTACGGATGGTGACTCAGCTATCTCCCCGAGCAGCCTATTCCAGTGTTTGATAACTCTTTCAGTGAAAAAATATTTCCTAATGTCCAGCCTAAACTTCCCCTGGTGCAACTTGAACCCATTTCCTCTTGTCCTGTTGCTAGTTACTTGAGAGAAGAGATCGGGGTCCATCTCGCTACAACCTCCTTTTCACGTGGTTGTAGAGGCAATAGTTTCCCCTCAATCTTCTCTTCTCCAGACTAAACAATCCTAATTCCCTCANACTCTTTCAGTGAAAAAATATTTCCTAATGTCCAGCCTAAACTTCCCCTGGTGCA
The DNA here is from genome assembly GCA_013398295.1 of Chionis minor. Classification (NCBI taxonomy): domain Eukaryota; kingdom Metazoa; phylum Chordata; class Aves; order Charadriiformes; family Chionidae; genus Chionis; species Chionis minor. The sequence goes on from VZSF01002487.1 coordinate 115,803, forward strand.
ACTTGAACCCATTTCCTCTTGTCCTGTTGCTAGTTACTTGAGAGAAGAGATCGGGGTCCATCTCGCTACAACCTCCTTTTCACGTGGTTGTAGAGGCAATAGTTTCCCCTCAATCTTCTCTTCTCCAGACTAAACAATCCTAATTCCCTCAGCTGCTCCTCATAAAACATGTTTTCCAGACCCCTCACCAGCTTTGTTGCCCTTCTCTGGACACGCTCTAGCACCTCAATGTCCCTCCTATACTGTGGCACCCAAAACTGAACACAGTACTCAAGCTGTGGCCTCACCAGTGCTGAGTACAGGGGCATGATTATTTCCCTACTCCTGCTGGCCGCGCTATTCTTGATAGAGGCCACCTAGGCTAGTCTTTTGTACACAAATATTTGAGCCTTGTCAGTGTAAGAAGAAATCGTGTTGAGTATTTATGTTCTTCTACTTGCTCTTCTCATTAGAAAAGCAAGCATTGTCTGCCAAGTGGTTGGTGCCTTAACCTTGGCTGCTCTGGGATTATTCGTCTTGGGCCTGATGGCCTTGACCTTTCATTTGTAAGGTTCACCTGGACTCTAGCTATCTTTGTGGGTCCTCGGGAGCTGTTTCTCTTTGGACTTGAAGCTGCTTTCTCACTGTGGTAGATGCTGGATCTCTCACAGACAGTTTTTGGGTATCCTGACCGTGCTTTTCAGTGAGCTTTGTGATTTTTACTGTCTCTGGAGAACGTTTTCATAGTCTGTGGTTTTGGGGATGTGGGTTTTTTTTGCTTCCTCCTCACATTTGTGAAGCTGAAAGCAACAGTTACTGTAGTAGGAACCAAAGCGTCGTAGTTTGCCATCTCACTATGCTTCTGCTGCTGCTTTTTATGTCGCAGCTTCCAGTCAACAGCCTACTTGCTGAGAAACAGAGAAAGCCTTGATATTGTGCAGGCACTGTCCAGCAATAGCCAAAACGTCAGTGTTACAATACTGTTTTAGTCACAAATCCAAAATGCACTGCCATATGCCCTGCTGTAAAGAAAGTTAACTCCATCCCAACCAAACCCAGTAAACCTTTGCTTCTTAACTAGAGCTGTGAAGGCTGGAGCAGATGCAACTCCAGAAATCCTGGGATTTTTCCATATTGGGCAGAAACTGCTGTTCCAATGCAGCCAGAGAGACAGTAAAGATAGTTGCAATTGCTTGTGACTGCTCTATTTCCATATGCTTCTATCTCTACTTCCATGTGCTTCTATCTATGGAACACCAAGTAGCAATATAAGTGTGAAGCATGCTGAAAGAGTTTGTGCCAAATCTGGAAGCAGAGCACCGCAATTATTTGTAGGAGCATTTTTTTTCTTGTCATGATCTATCACTTTGTTAGTACAACAAAAACGAGGAAAAACAGTACAAGCTTAAATGACGTGGAAGTAACTGAAATTCTGAACTGAATTTCAGAACGTGAGGAGCTCTGAATTACCTTTTTCTCTTGATGTTTCTTAGTAATACATACTTCATCTTTTGACCTCATCTCTTCGTTGTTCTGTATTTTGTTTTCTCTAATGCTTCCATGATGAGAAATATGGATCAAAGAGATAAAACCTAGTTTACTACTAATCTGACATAAAGGTCGTGATTCTCCACTATTTCAAGGTAAAATTGTAAATAATCATGGTAATGAGGCAACCCTCCTTGTTTGAAGTATGACACAATTAAGTTGCATCTGGTAGTGTTTAATTTGCAAAATGTTCACAGAACTGTTCTAACACCATCCATGGTACTGATGCACAAACTGTGAAACAATCAAAAAGGCATATTCGTTACAGGCTTTGTTGGAAACAAAGAGCAAAAGAGAAGCCCGCTGTTCTCCAAGTAGAAACATACCAATTATGCATTGAGTAGGGGGGATAGGGGAACATTAAAACTTCAAATCAGCACAAATAAAATACAGAAGGAATTTAGTGTTTTCACTGATACTGGTTTTAAGCATGGTTCTTTGCTAAAGAGCTGATTGCATAAAAGCTGCAAGGTTAAGCTTGTTCAAAGTACTGAGTATCAGCATTTCTTGTTTTCAAACTGACTTTCAGTTATTCAAGAGCTGCTAAATTTGCTTTAATCAATAGCACTTTTAAATTGTAGGAGGACAGAAAAATGACCTTGGAAAGTGGTAAATTTCTTGATGTTTAAGATTTTTTTGCTTGTCTCTGGTACCACGAGTGCTTTCAATCCAGCCTGAAAATATAAAGCCCATCTGCAGCTAGATAGTTATTAGACATGAGCCTGTCTGTGAGCTCTGTCACAGCCTCTCTGTGGACCTGTTGACCTTGCACTAATTAGAAGATGTGGTTCCCAATGGGATAACAGCGAATCTGCCCTTATTGCTCATGCTCTGGGATTAATTTAATGGGTGCAGTGCAAAATGCTATGTAGACTTCTGTGAGAACAGGCTTCTATGGGAACGGCTGGCTTAGCATGTTCTTGCCTCGATAGTCTTTCAAGCCACTTGGACCTTCTTTCTGCGGCACTCAGTGCTGACAGATGCCCTCTTATGTTCAGAGGTGAATCTTGTTCCTGGAAAAGTCATTTTGTAAGTGCAAAAAAAGGGCATTGCGGTTTCACTGCAGGAGTCAGTACTTGATCTTTTCCTGACACTGCTGAACAGGCCTTGCTGTCTTGTATATTAGAATGACTTAATTAGAAGATTGGAATATTGTCGAAAACTTCAGTGGTTGCTGAGGGATTTTTTTTTTTTTCCCCTTCTGTCCTATTTGGTAAAATAGAACATTCTCTGTAAATATATGTAGAAGAATAAAAATCTTCGCTTTGCAGAGTTCTGCTGAACAAGCAGGACTGTATTGGTCTTCCTCAGAATTAAATACCAGCCAGACCTGCTGTTCATATGTGACACACTTATTTGCATTTGCTCTGATCTTTTGCCCAAATAAAAAAAGCAGGAACTGAATAGGATTTAATTATGGGCTTATTTAAGCTTTCTTTTATGCAGACAGTTGTGGAGCGTATATTTATCTGAGTAAAACTTTAGAAACATGGTCCTTTCTGCTCTCCATTTTCTCTTTTTAATGAAGAGCTATCTAGCCACTGATGTTTGGTTTGTTGTTTTTTGTTTCATTTCCTTCTGATGGAAGCCTATGTTTACTGTAATGACATCAGGCTAATTCTGTCATAAATAAACTAATGAATTAAATTATTATTTTTTTCTCTCACTGTAAGTCCTAAGCAAAAATATTTGCCTTTTTTCTTCTGGGGTATGTAGTTTTATAGGGTTCTGTTTCATCTGAAGGAATTCTTATTCATCAGAGTGTGGGGGGCATAAATTTAGGCTAGATTAATCTTTCTACTGTTTGGTAGGGGTTTTCATTGCTTCTCAGAAGAACTTGTAACTTCTATCACTTGTTTTTTTTTGGTTTCTCTGGTTTTATACTAAATTATGCTTACCCTTATCATCCATGAACCAAACTGTTTTACTTGTGGCTTAACCAGTTCAATTAACATCAAACCCAGACACAAATCTTCAGCCATCTTTAGAAACATTCTTTTTTCCCCCAACTAAATTTGCATTCATTTTTCATGTTGTGATGATTTTCTCATTTGCTGAGAATGTGCACTAGAAACACTAGTCTGTTTCCACAGGACAAGTTGCCTGATGGGTGAGCAAGGTGTACTCAGTATGGTGAAATGGTGTTACTAGATGAGTTTTATCCTAACCTATAGTCAAGAGGTGAGTTTGTTACTGATCCTTTCTGACTTGCAGAATTAGTTCTGTAAACTTCTAGTGCTAAGTGTTATTTAGTACAAATCACATAATGAGAAATACAAGAGAGCTTTTTTAAGAAAAACTCTGCCTGTAATATAAAGATTTTTTTGATAATGAAGTGACAATTCAGAGGCATATTTTTTTGCTTCAATGTTTTCACATTCAAGAGATACTAAGGTATTTGTGTTTGTATATACATGTATAGCTATATAGAGAGAGATATGTGAAAAGAAAGTATCTTAACCACAACATATGTTTCTATTGAGCTTCATCTGTTTTCTTCAGTGACAAAGCCACATGATTATCTCTGTTGGTATTGCAAGATAATACAGATATGGAAGAATGAGCTGGATGCCATATTGCTTAATCAGCCAAGTGGTTGGCTAGTCTGGTTATTTTGTACAGAGGACAGATGCGTAGCCTCTGGCAGAAATAATAAAAAAGGATTTTTTAGATTCTGTCATTCTTTCTCTGCTGGCGGTTGGGAAAAAAATATACGCTATATAATCAAGCTTTGCATATTGCAAGTCAGTAGTATGAAAATCAGTGAGGAAGAGCAAACAGTATCTTTTTGAGTGCTGGAATGTTTCTTGGAGATTAAGGGAGTATACAGAATATTATTTTAATCACTTTCAGGTTACTCACTTCAGTTGTCAAAGTTACCTAGACAAACCTCCTAGGCCTCTTAATATTGTCATTAGAGAACAAAGTCAACATATAACACGTAAGGGAGGCCTTTTAGAATTCAAGGTGGTATCCTCCCGGCTCAGAGAATCACACTTAGTGTGGTTTTGCAATACTTTGTTTTAACTTAATGGTGCATGTACAACAGGAAAGAAAAGAATAGATAATATTACTGAGAAAAGCTTTCCTGTTAAGCCGAAGGTAAAGAGACTTTCACTGCTATTAGATTTTATTACTGTTCAGGATTTCATAAAGGCCATTTTAGATTCAAGCAAAGCTCTTAGATTTTTTTTCTCATAATACATAAAATAGAAAAATCATGGTTTGAATTAGCTTGATATTCACAGAGAGTATATTAAGGAAAAAGTCCACTGTTAATTTTCATATAATCAGTTGGCAAAATTCAATTTGGTATCATTTTAAGAGATTAATTCTACTCTGTAAGACTGAGGACTTCTATGAAAATTAACTTTCCAAGTAGGTATAACTTTGTCCCACACTTAGCATTTTTTTGTATTTAGGCCAATGGCAAATCTTGAAGGCATCATTTCCCTGATGATACAAGAGTATTTTTCACCGTGTCCAGTTTCTTAATTAAGTTGCAGCACAAATGAATGCTCAAGATTTCATAGGACCTGCTTGTCCTTTTTTCTTATGCCAGAGAATATGCTGGCTAACTTAATGAGAAAATGTTTCATACCTGAAAACAGTAGTAAAGGAGAAAATGGGGGGACTGATATGAAAGAAAATGCACAAATATATGCATTTCTGCAACAACAACAAAAAAAGCCTGGTCTATTGCTATATAACAGTAATGTCATGAATTAAAAATAATCCATTAACTGAATTGGCAGATCATCCTGGAAAGAAAATGGTCACGTAGAATAGTCTGTAACCTCTGGAAAAGGAAAGCAAGATAGTTTCCTGGAATTAGTTTAGCTTGGGATCCTGATAGTACCCCTGGATAAATCCATCCATGACTCTCTTCCACCTTCTTTTGTTGTTACTCTTCTGTCAACCCCATTTCCCTCTATATTTTCATCTTCTTGTGTTTTGTTCTGATGTGTCCTATGATTCTGTGTTCGGGGCTATTGTGGTTTAAAGATATGAAACTTGCTATTGTGCACATTATTCTGCACTTGATTAAGTGCTAGCACTAAATGTCTTTGATTTTAATACTATAAATGATTAGAACACATAATTTGAATATGTTATTTTTGCAGCTATCTCATCCTCGTTGTATTTTTTGTCTAGATGTTAAACTTAGGAACTAGATAATCTCCGAGAGAACCTTATTTGTTTAGCAATGGTAGCGACAGAACACTTAAGCATGACTAATGGCTGCTAGAAGGAAGCCTATGCTTTTCTAGCTTTAAGTGCAATGGGAAAATCTATCCCCGTACAGAAGGCTAATAAAGGCTTGCTTACCACTTGATCAGAAAATCCACACTGATGGAAACAGGTGTTGCTCTGCTGACTTCATGGGAGCAATCCAAATGTACACATTTGGATTTGGCTCAGAAACTGGAAGTGATATGTGTCCTTGAAGGTTCAAGTGGAGAACACGCCTTCTAGCCTGGTCTTTGTACAAGAGTGAATGTTACCCTGAGTATATGGATTATCCTACATAAAAGGCCTTCATCAGTCTTTACCATATGGTTAAAACATATATACATATTTTTTCTGTTACCTCCAGGCACTGTGAAGCAGCTGGTATTAATGAATAAAAATAGCCAGCAAAATCATGGCATGTGATTGCTAGAAGGAGCAATTTATAGCCAGGAATCTTGTAGATTACTAGAAAGAAGAAAAAAGGAACAACCCCAAAACACATGACCTCTGAAAGCATGTATGAACTCTAAGTTTCATCTGCATTTTGGGCACCTGTACTGCTCAAGGCAACAGAATACGGAACTGATTAGAAGATATTAGTTCTATTCCTATTGCTAAAAATTATAGGGAAGGGAATCAGAGACAGTGTGGTGGTTTGCATTTCTTTTTTAAACACCATTGCTGTAGTTTGTCTTCTAGTTGATTGTAGTATCAAGATATTTGTAGCTTCATGAATAACTTCTGAAGTGATTATGTGATTTTTGAGTCTTGGAATAAATGAAATACAACTTACAAGGTGAACCTTCGAAGGTGATCTTACTGTAATGCAAAACTACGAGCTCTAGTAATTAATTGTTTACCTTCTTAAAAAAAAAAAAAAAAAGCTGACCTTCCTTCTACACAGAGCAATGACAAAATGCAAGATTCTGATTTTTCAGAAAATGACTCTCTGTGTTTCATAATTGGTAGTTACCAAGCTCAGTGGATGAGCAGTGAACTTTCTTGAAACCTTTACTGTGGCCCATCTTGTAGGTTTTTTCTGTTTGGTTGGTTTTGGGTTTTTTTTTTTTTGTTGTTGTGTTGTGTTGTGTTGTGTGGTGTGGTGTGGTGTTGTGTTGTGTTGTTTTGTCAGTGAATTCATAATTTATTTCTCAAAAAGGCTGTTGTTCAAATAGTGGGAAGATCAATAAAGCATGCAAATTCTGTAGGGTTCAAACACTAAAAGGGATTATGGCATTTTAGTGAGAAAAACATTGAAATCTTATTTGCAGTGAGATAATAATGGCTACTGCAGTTCTTAATTGTTTTAAAGTGAACAGGAGCAGAGGGGGTGTGGGATTCTATTGTTCTACAGAACTGGGAAGATAGGCATCATATTCTATCTTAGTTTGATGCAGGAGGGAAGAATACCAAAAAATCAGAATAAGATCAAAATAAATTTAGAAATAGAAAACATTTTACAGAAGGACATTTGAAATTCTCCATCATTCATTCAAAAAGAAACTGAGAAGTGCCCAAGTTAGGTTAAAGTTGGGAAGGAGCAGAGATCCTTGATATAAAGAGATCATTGTCTCTAATGAGAAGTTCCCACATTGCGTATGTCACTCTGACTGCAGTGACAAAGGAATGTGACTTGCAGAAGCGTTCAGCTGTGACCAAATTCTTCTTCCTTATAAGGTTGAGTGGAACATAAGCAGGCTAATGATGTCAAAAGAAGAACAACGTATTTCCTGATTATCCTGCTTGGTGGATCTGTGAACTCCAGAAAAGCCGATAAGGCTAAATGCCTGGTGGTTTTGTGGCTTCATTACAGGAAAACTCTTGGAATATGGAAATCATAAACATCAGGCGGGCAATTCTGGTGAAAACTTGTTTCATGATTAAAACTGCTAAACTGTGTTTTAGCTCTTATAACTTCTTTCAAAGGGCAATGCTGCTCACTGTTGTTAAGTTAAATTTTTTGTTTACCCACCATTGTTCCTAATGACTTATTAAAAGTTTGAAAATGCGTATATTATTAACCTCTATTATCCGTTATGGATTTCTGTTTGGCAAGTGTGAAATGCACATGTATGGATGGTTCTAATACAGCACTTCAGCTTTGTGTTTGAAAGCTGATCACCTGCATTTTTTTGCTGATTTGCAGTGGTGAGTTTCAGCGACCATTTGCTGTGAATGTCAACTGATAAGAGTACCTAGGAGAGGCATACCTTGATTTCAGCAAGAAATGTATAAAGATGGACGTTACTTTTAGTTTAGAAGTTTACCTAATCCTAACAGAAGATGTAATTGCAAGGAAAGAAAAAAAAAATTACTTTAGGACAATTAATCTTTCTTGTAACAAGATGTTAATATAAGCCTTGAACAAAAAATAGTTCATCGTAGTTTATAAAGATGGAAATAAACATCTGTGGTAGTGAACGACTTTAAAATCTCTTAGAACAGAAGTGTTTGTACACAGAATTGTTGCATTTTTGCTAGGCAAATTCAATTTCTAAGCTCCCACATGTGAGGCATTTCTAATTTTACCCAGCTGAAATTTAGCATGCTAGCTGCCAGCCCTGATTGCTGTGGTTTTTGTTGCTGGGAGAGGGTTGGAACTCTTCATTTTTGGAAAATTCTTGCTCATAAACTGCAAATCATTCTTCATTGTGGTCGGAAAAAAAAAATAACAATCCTTGAGTGTTTTGTATCAAGTAGTGTGACTCTCCCTTGTAACATACTCGTCTTACTAATGTTTTTAAGTGGAACTGCTGCATGACAACTTGTATTATACAGAGTGTCTTCAAGAGGAAAGCGCTGTTTCACTCACAGAGGTCAATGGTGCAAACTCACAAAATGGTAGTGGAAAGCAGTGATGTTAACACAGAGAGCAAGCTGCCCCCTGGAAACTGCTTGTGCGTGCAAGTTCTTACTTCTACTGCCTCGCGGTAAGTTCTCTGTCACAAGGAGCAACCCAGGTTAAGTGTGCACATCTGTGGTTCTTTTGGAGTAGCAGGCTTGCTGTAACCACACAGTCCAGGCCCTACTAAGGTAGCTGTTATCTGGTGTTAGAAAACTGTGTAGAAAGTAAAGAAATTTTAAATAAAAATTCTGGATCCTACGCCAGTCTATTATGCCGTTGTGATGCTATTGTTTGTTACACAGGGAGTTGTAACGGTATAAAGTAGATGCAAGTAGACAGAGATGGGGACTAACTCCTGTCCCTGCCGTGGTCAGAATACCCTTCCTTTTTGATCAAAGCAAAAACTTGTTTGCACTGCAAGCACTGTTTGCAAGGAATTGTAGTATTCCCATTGCTAACCTAATACTGTACTTTGAATAAATCCTCAGTTACAGCTCTTTATCAAAATCCTGGGTGTTTTGATGTATGGTTTGGAATGTTGCCATTACTGCTACTAATAGGCCCAAAGAGGAAAGGTGAGGGGTAGTGCACTCCAAAAACACCCAAGTTTGAAGGTGGCTGTTTTTCAGATGGTTTCAAGGCTTTGTATTTGTATCCAGGCACACAGAAACACACGCTCATAACCACAGGGTTGCCCTTTGAAGAGTGGATCATTAGCTGGCTAAAAATTAAATATGTATAAAATTGCATTGATATCCATAACGAACAGATGTATGTATCACATCATTGCCTACTATATAGTTGTTTTGCACACAAATTGGTATCAACTGTCCTGTATAGAATACTGTAGTTGCTTAAATGTACTGTTAATTCTGAAAAACAAACTTATTTTGACGCAGAGTGTTCTATGCCGTCTTAGAAATGTGGAGTATTAGGGTACATCTAAAAATCTCTGCATTAAAAAAATCTGAAAAAAGAAAATCTATGTAAAATCTTTATAAAAACACAGATAAACTATTGTATACTTTTGAAGTACATGAACTTAATGCCCCTCTTCTCTATATGTAATATACTAGAAAGTCCATTCAGAGTGTATGAGATATTACACCTATTCATGCTTTTAAATTGACACCTGAAGGTAACATTTTCAAATCTTATGGTACAGTGTGCTGTTATTACATCAAGTTGTTGAGGGTGATAAGAATCACAGAGATCTCAATGGCTGTTTTCTTGCTGGCATACATTGCACGTGCCTGCTGAAATGAATGCTGTGTATTTGAGTTAACTGGGAAGCAGTCTTCCAAAGACAGTACAGCCTTTCATCATTAAAGAAGAAGAAAACATTGGAAGATAAGAAAATGTAATGGTAATAAGGCATACTGTGATGAAAAACAACTGCTGAGTATATTTGGTGTCCTGTCTTCAGATTTATAAAATTTTTAAATTCTTCTATTCTCTTCCCATGCTTGAAAGAAAACTGTACTGTCATTTACTCTGAGAGCAAGGTCTGAGGAGGTAATTTAGTTAATTTTGATATGTAATGCTAGATACAGTTGTGGGAGGAGGTCAGAGATTTACCTGAATACCATCTGGATCCATTAGTTTTACTACAAATAGCATAGTATTTTTTGTTTGTTAACTCCGTGAGAACTTATTTGTTCTATATGCAAAATTAAATAAGCAAACAAAATATGTAGTCTCCTCTGATACAGAAATTTCATACAATTAGAATGTTTAAAAAATACGTTGTAAAGGCTGCTGAAATCTTTTAATGAATAATAGAGACTTTACCTTTGTGTGTGTGTGACGAGAACAGCGTAGTCCTTTCCCCAGAGGCCTTTCCTTCAAAAGAATTTCTTTATACATTCCTTCTGTGTCTTGGTATCGGGTAAGCTGAGTCTGCTGGCCATAACTAATATTGGTTAGCTGACCTTTTTAAACAACAGTTTAAATAGTTTGGTTTCATCCCAAGGTTTTTTGTAAAGGAAGCAAGTGAAATTATTGCATTTTATTTGTTACTCACATTGAGTCAATTAATTTTTCCATAAAAATTACATTATTAAGATGCGACATTAGACTGAGAAGTAAAGATACCTGATTCATTATTAATCATGCAAGGTTATGGTAGAATAGTCCCAATAACGCATGCAAGAGTGCTATAATTGTAGTTTTTACATTCTAAGGGCATTCGTAAGACTGAATCTTTGCCCAATCACCTTTTGACAATTTAAGACCAAATCCAAGCTCTTCAGGAAGAGAATTGATGGACTTCTAAGACCTTGGTAATGTAAAACACTAGGGTCTTTCACCAGAATGCCTACTTAAAATTATTAACTCTTTTTTTTTTTTTCTTTAGGGTTAAGTGACAACTATGCCAAAAAAGGACCTGGGATTCCTAGGAGACAAGGAGGACATGAGGGCAGGTGTGGCCATGCATTGGCGTACTGGAGCAAGGCCAAGGGAGGGCTAGCAGGATCATCAGAGGACTGGAGCACATGAAGCACAAGGGGAGGGTGAGAGGGCTGGCTTTGTTCAGCCTTTGAGAAGCCTAAAGGGAAATGTTACGCCTGTCTACAGTTTTCTAACGGGAGGGTTTGGAAAAGACAGACAGATGCTTCTTGGAGATACATAGCAAGAAATAAGAGGCAATAGACACAAGCGGCAACAAATGAAATTGTTAGTTATTACAAAAAACATATTCACAGCAAGGGTAGTCAACTATTAGAAAAAGTTGCCCAGAAGGGAGGTGAGATCTCCGTCCTAGGGGGTGTTCAATACTCAACTGGAGAAGGTCCTGAGTAAGCTGCTTTGAAAAGGGGATTGAATAAGATGAACTCCAGAGGTCTCTTCTAAGCTAAATTATTCTATGAATCTTCGGGGAGAAAAGAGAAGAATAAAAGGTTTTATTTAGAAAATAAATAAAAAAAATCTTATTGCTCTGATGAAAATTGCTTGTTGCGATGTTAAAACTGACCCATGGAAGAAAATCTGGAAACTTTGAGGGACTGCTTTGGAATAAAAATACTCGCTTTTGTTTGTTTTAACAAAGCTAAATGTATGATATTTTCCCCCTGTCTTATAAGATAACAAAACTATTTATCTTTGTACTGTATCACCTTCCTCAGCTGTAGAAGAACACCTATTTCATGGGAATAACCATCTCTCTGTTAATCTTCAGGTGGCAAAAAAAAGGGGAGGGGGGAAGAAAAGAAAAGGTGACTTTAGGAAAAACTAAGGAAAAATACTGTCTTCTCAATTGTTTTCTCACTGTAGTCTTTCACATTAAGGAAGAAAGTTATCCTTGTGTAAGAAAAGACTTTGAGACCAAAGATTGCTCAGTATTAGAATGCCTTAGACCTCCTATGATTTCCATAAAATGGACTTAAATGCTTTTAAGCTCAAGGCTAGGTTTTACAACAATAAAAAGCAAAGTAATTAACTTTTTGAGTAAAGTAAATTGAAAGTGATTGATAGGGAGAGGCATGACAAGTTTGAAGATTTCCCGTGCTCCCAGTCCCCCCCAGTTCTCTTGCACACTCTGTTTTTGTAGGCTCATCCTTACCATTGTCAATTCAGTGACTCTGTCCCCTGTATGAAGCTTCCTGCTGAAAGTCTTTGGCCTGCTGCATCTTGTAATCCCTCTGGCCTTCTTCCATCAATCTTGCCTTGTGTCTGCCAAGCACTGTCTTTTACACTCCTCTCAAAGTTGTCCACCTAATTTCTTAGAGGAGCAATGAAATGTGAAAAAAAACCCCAAAAACCCAATCATCTTGTCTCTTGCAGAGCATTTAGGCATAAATCCAGTTTCTCTTGTTACGAGCTTTTACTGTAAAGAAGGGCTTGCAAGAGGGCACTGTACAGTTGCCATGAAGAGGGAAAATGGATATTAAACAACTATCTCGATTTGTTAGCAGAAGGAGCCTGAATTTGAGGAGGATTTACTTTGGCTGTTTGACAGCTGAGTTTTTGCACCTGTAAGTCAAAAAGGAGTGATCATTTTGCCACTTGTTTTCCACTATAAACTCATTGTATTCAGGAAGGGAAAGAACAGAAGTAAGTCCTTTCACTTATATTCTTTTTGTTATAGAAAAGGGAACATCAGGTATATTTTGTACTAGAGCCTGTGTTGAACAACTGTATGTATAAAGTTTTATTATTTCATTTTTCTCTTGGTCTTTTTTATGAGTCTATTGTTTCCAGATGTGTCCATTCAAAGCAAATATCTACCAACTTTCCTTGGAGCAGTCAGAAACCACTAATGAGCTGTTACATAGCAGCTATGTCAGACTACTACCTGTTTTCAACCAAATTGTTGGCTCTTCTTGTTGCATTTCTTAAGACCATCCGATCCAAACCAGCACTGGATATTTTTGATTTCATATGAACTCTAAAGCACTCAAAATCATGCAGAATCAGCTTTAGGAAGATGGACCTTTGCTAATATGTCTTTGAAATGTCAGTTATGGACACATTTGTTGCACAAATCACAGTTCATAGAATCACAGAATCATAGAATCATAGAATGGTTAGAGTTGGAAGGGACCTTAAAGATCATCTAGTTTCAACCCCCCTGCCACGGGCAAGGACACCTCCCACTAGACCAGCTTGCTCAAAGCCCCATCCAGCCTGGTCTTCCAGTATTCTGAACACTTCCAGTGTTCAACCTGTTCCAGTGCCTCGCCAACGTCACAGTGAAAAATTTCTTCCCGAGATCTAATCTAAATCTACCCTCTTACAGCTTGAAACCATTACCCCTTGTCCTATCACTCTGTGGCCTTGTACAAAGTCCCTCTCCATCTTTCTTGTAGGCCCCCTTCACATACTGGAAGGCTGCTATAAGGTCTCCCCAGAGCCTTCTCTTCTCCAGGCTCAACAACCCCAACTTTCTCAGCCTGTCCTCATAGGAGATGTGCTCCAGCCCTCTGATCATCTCAGTGGCCCTCATCTGGACCCACTCCAACAGGTCCATGTCCTTCTTGTGCTGAGGACTCCAGGGCTGGACACAGTACTCCAGCTGGGGTCTTGCCAGAGCAGAGTAGAGGGGCAAAATCATCTCCCTCAATCTGCTGGCCACGCTTCTTTTGATGCAGCTCAGGATACAGTTGGCCTTCTGAGCTGCGAGTGCACATTGCCGGCTCATGTTGAACTTCTCATCCACCAACACCCCCAGGTCCTTCTCCTCAGGGTCTCTCTCAGCCCATTCATGTTATACAACAATAGGCAAAATTAGAAAGATCACATCCTAGGGTGACTGCAACGGGTTGGGATGTGTTTTTCTTTTCCACTTATTTCTGTTGCTTTGAATGTCATAACTGGTCTCCTTGTTGGGCTGACTTTGAATAACTGCTGTCATGCATATGCTCTTTTCACTGCCACTTTCTTCTTGTCTCACAGACGTCTGAACAAGTTGCATGCCAGAAGCTTGATGGGAGCTGGAAAGAGCATAAAAGTGTCCTTCCTGGCTTTATTTCAATCTCTTTGCCAGATCCTGATGTTGGGTGGAACCTGGAAAGTATTCACATAGAAAAACAATTAAGAGAATACCATGAACAGCATTAATTTGGTTTTTAATGTGAATTTATCTGACTCATTTGAACAATACTTATTTCAAAGGCTCAAAAGCACTTTTTTATTTACTTTTTTTTTTTAATTAGCAATGAAGCTGTACTACTTGCTCTTTTTTGTAGGTACTAAGTGAGCTGGATGAAGATTAAAAACTTTATAATTCCTGAAATTCTGAAGGACAAAATTGGCTTCAGATTAATGAAATTCATCCTGTGTTGTAAATATTGACCATTCTTGTTGCTTATAATAAGGATTATATAGTATAATAAACTATAAAACAATCATTATTCTGTAACAGTCTATGGTTCAATAAATGCCTCATATGTACATTGACATAGGTGAATTTATAAGTTCCAAAGGAAATGAAACAACTTTGGCTACTTCAACTAAGATTGATCAGAATGGATGAATAATGCATCTGGATACATTAGAAACCATAGAAGCAGAGCCACTATACTTTAAAATAGGTATAGAATTTTTCATTGTAGGGCTTGACCTATTTCAGGTGTTGTTCATCTTCCTTTGTCTCTTTGACACAGTTTTGTAAGTATTCCCTCCAGCTCTAGTCCCTCAGCCATTAATTTTCTTAACTCCAAATATGCTGTGTTTGCCTTATAAAAAAGCACCTCCCACCAATTGTCTCACCGTTTGGGCAAACCACAATGTTGAGCAACAGTAATACTTTTTGATTCCCTTATTCAATGTTGATCGTGGTGAGCGTAATTTAGTTGGAGAACTGAAGATTGAATTTTGGTCAAGAAGAATTCTCTTGAAACAGGAGCAGCATGACTGAGTAATACTTCAGTCATGGGGAAAGAACATAATAAAAATGTCCCTAGATAATCAGATGTAACGCTTATTGCAGTAGTGCTACATGCAGTTTTATGTACCTTTTCAAAATTTTCTATTTTTCTTATGAAAAGCATAGAATTGCATCACAGTCCAGAGATTGGGAATTCTGAAGCTAAAGGCAGATTTCAGTACAAGACTGTCAGAGAATTTCCTCTCTTGACAGCACTCATATTATCCAGATTCTGACCTCTAAATCATAGAATCATAGAATTGCCTAAGTTGGAAGAGACCTTTAAGATCATCGAGTCCAACCATTAACCTAACACTGCCAAAACCACCACTAAACCATGTCCTTAAACACCA
Organism: Chionis minor; assembly: GCA_013398295.1. Taxonomy (NCBI): domain Eukaryota; kingdom Metazoa; phylum Chordata; class Aves; order Charadriiformes; family Chionidae; genus Chionis; species Chionis minor. The sequence continues at coordinate 131,128 of VZSF01002487.1, forward strand.
CGTCTACCCATCTTTTAAATACCTCCAGGGATGGCAATCCCACTGCTTCCCTGGGCAGCCTGTTCCAATGTTTGATAACCTTTCTGTGAAGAAATTTTTCCTAATATCCAATCTAAACCTCCCTTGGCACAACATGAGGCTGTTTCCTCTTGTCCTATCACTCATTACTTGGGAGAAGAGACCGAACCCCACCTCTCTGCAACCTTCTCTCAGGTTGTTGTAGAAAGCAATAAGATTTCCCTTCAGCCTCCTTTTCTCCAGGCTAAATAACCCCAGTTCGCTCAGCCGCTCCTCAGAAGACTTGTTCTCTAGACCCTTCACCCAGCTTCATTGCCCTTCTCTGGACACGCTCCAGAATCTCAAGGTCTTTCTTGTAGTGAGGGGCCCAAAACTGAACACAGTATTCGAGGTGGGGCCTCAGCAGTCCTGAGTGCAGGGGGACGATCACTTCTCTAGTCCTGCTGGCCACACTATTCTTGATGCAGGCCAGGATGCTGTTGTCCTTCTCGGCCACCCAGGCACACTGCTGGCTTATGTTCATCTGGCTATTGACCAACACCCCCAAGTCCTTTTCCACCAGGCACCTTTCCAGCCACTCTTCCCCAAGCCTGTAGCGGTGCCTGGGGCTGTTGCCACCCAAGTGCAGGACCCAGCACTTCACTCTGTTGAATCTCATACAGTTGGCCTCAGCCCATCAATCCAGCCTCTTCATATCCCTCTGTAGATCCTTCCTCCCCTCAAGTAGGTCGACACTCCTGCCTAACTTGGTGTCATCTGCAAACTTACTGAGGGTGCACTCGATCCTCTTGACCAGATTGTTGATGAAAATATTAAAGAGAAATGGCCCCAATACCGAACCCTAGGGAAAACCACTTCTGACCAAGTGAATTAGAAATACTATCTCTTGAGGAATGGGAATGTAAGATTCTGTATTTCTACGTTTTTGCTGGAAAAGGGAAACCTACTTTTTCATTTTTTCAGACAAATATGTTGTACAAGTCAAAGTATAATCTCATCCCTTAGCATATATCTGGTGATTGATCTATTTTCTTCTACTTTAATTACCTGATTCTTTACTGCATTACTTGACTAAACATAGTCAAGTGGCACCTAAACTTTGCTCTGTGGCAGATACCCAGTTAAGCTTATGATGAAACATTTACTGAGCTCTGGCCTTAAAAAAAAAAAAAGGGAAACCATCTTAAAACTTAGAGAAACTTTCAGTGAATTTGAAAAAATAATTTTAATCTTGGTTTGGCTGTTGCTTCCTTATTTTGAGTATTCTGATACACCATATCTGTTACCTTTCTGCTTGAATTTTGGCTGAGTGAGCCACAGTGTATATTGTATAATGAATTGAAACCAACTGTTCAACATTTAGCATCTTTAAAGGAAGGCAAAACTAAATTGGTGTGACATATGAAGACTGAGAATACAGCACTTCAGGCATTAAGTGAGGAACCAATGAAACCAGGCTGGGAACGCTGTTGTAATTTTAACCACCAGTTTACTGCTGAGAGGAGATCACAGAGACTGAAAGCATGCTGCTGGTGAGAGGATATAAATGTAGAAGTTATGCTGGTAAACTTGTCAATATAGCTTAAAGGCAGGAAAGCTAAGAGCAAAAAAAAAAAAGCAGCCTGAGCAGCGAGGTACAGATTGATGTCAACAAGCCTTTCAGATCAGTGCTGATAAATAATTCCAAATGAAGTAATTAAGCTAATCTGGCAAAACCTCTCACTTGTTACACTGTAAGTCTCAGGAAGACAGGGAACAAACCACTTGCTTTTGCATTTTGGTAGGAAACCTATTGATCCCAAACCCCTTCAAGTCAATGGAAAGATTATTTTTCTACTAACAGCAAGACACTGTCATCATCAATTGCACTGAGTACCCTGTTACTTTGCAAGTGATAAGAAGGATTATTACATGAATAAAAAGATAGAATTTAATAAGTCAGATATAGTTCATAAAGTTATTGTCCAAGTTACAGTTACAGGAGATTTTGTGCAACTGGCACAATGAATATTGATAAATTAGTAACCAATTTGTTGGACAATGAACATTAAACCCCAGTGAATAGTTTGCATCAAGTGCCGAAATGGTTTGGGTTTTTTCTGTGTAATGTCTGTGAATGTCTCGTGTATTTACCAGAACTGGTCCTTCTACGGTGGCTTATTTGTTTGATGTGAGTCACTCGTTGATAACAAGTAGTTGTTATTTGTGGCATAGGAAAGAAGAAGTCTGGAACTGGCTTGCTGAACCTTTTAATGCAACCTTCCAGATCAGACATGTTAGTTAAAAAACAAATTAACAGCTCTCGCCCACCTCATTAAGCTCCCCTCCTCCCAACCAACAAAAAAGCCCCAAAAGAGCCCCAAACCTTTTGACTGCAATTGCAACAGCTTCAAGAGGAAAAAAAAGGTACATCTATGACCTAGGAACTCCCGTTTCATTCTTGTCTCAGTGTTCCTCCTGGAGACAGGTATTCCATACCACGTGACACCATGCCCAGTACTTAGGTGGGAGCGGTTTGGAAGTCGCTGTTAGGGCTGTGGCTGCTTGGGTCCAGTCGGTGGGTGGCGGGAAGGTAACCCTGTTTTGTACATCCCTCCGCCAGTGGTGTTGTTCTTCTGTTTCCTCTGCCGCCCTGTTAAACTGTTTTTATCTCAACCCGTGAGTTTTCTTCCAATTCTCCCTCACCGCCATGAGGGCTGAGTGAGCAGCTGTGGGGTTCTCTGTCCCTGGCTGAAGCCAAACCACGACATGGGTGCACATAGTAAATTCAACCCCCCAAAGAAGGGTTCTTTTGTGATTAAGAGCTAGGCTGGATCTTGAAACAAATGCATTTGGCTTCACTTCCTCTTTCCCATGTGAGCTGGAGCAAGCCACTGGCCAGACGTTCAGAGGTGCCTAGCTGAGCGGGATGCGGCTGTCGCACAGGACGGACAGCTCCTACTGCTATGCCCTACCACAGCTGTTGCTTCTGCCTTGTTGGTGAATCCACTGCTCCTTGGGCATCCGTCTCCTACTAGTTTCATTGCTCCTAGTCTTGCATTATCTCTCTGATGATCCTCTGTCTAGCAGGAATCTTTTCCCCTCTGTTTAAATGCTAAGTTTTCTGCGTAAGCGTAACCCCACTGCTAGGGAATGCTGCAATAGAAATAATCAGCACTTAATGTGGTTGAATTAAAAGGCACATCTGGCAAAGCTGATGCAGACAATAAATGACTACTATTCCTGCTTCCTTAATAGGTAATTTCTAACTCTTCTAGACTCTATTTCATTAAATATACAGGATTATCAAGTGAGAACTAGTGACGAATAGTATAGCAGTACCACAGTAGTATTGTGGCTTTAATGTAGTGGCTGTGTAACAGTACAGTGCTTCCAACAAATTTTGCTTTCTAGAGCTTGATTTGGGCCTGCTGTGCCCCTGCTCATCTCTGTTCCCATGCCCAAACCCTCCCAAAACGATCTGTATACTTTACACATTTCTTTCTATATCTGGCATCGCTCCTGTTTCTTTGGCAGGGACTTGGAGAAGAGCTACTGCATTGGTGTGGTGAATGCATTTCTGCTGGTGGGAGCTGTGTTGATGTAGGGGTTGCATATGCCTATGGGACAAAGGCTCAGCTCCTCCTGCCATCTTGAACTGCAACCTTCAGAGGGAGGGAAGTTCTTTAGGGACGGTTTTGGGGAACAGACATGGGGCTAGGCAGTATATAGAGAAAAGAAGTTCCCTAAAACACCTGGAGCACTACTAATCCTGCTTTGGAAAGGTTTAAGAGTGAGGCAAAACTGTGGCATCGGTGTCAAATTTTCAGTGGCATCTTGCCTATCTTCAAAAATGCATTTTGAATTTATTGGAGGTTTTCCACTGACAGTAGTTGGTTTTCGGTTTATCTGTGTCAATGTAAAATTAATTAGCAGTGCTGTTAGCCCCTATAGTCAGCAATGCCATTGTTTTTTAGAAACTTAAAGTTCCTTATTGAATATATTTCTTGCTTTATTTCCCATCTTGTTGTTATATCTGGTGGACATTAAAAGCCAATGATGTCATGTAAAATTACATTATTAGATGAAACCTGGTGTTAGAGTATTGTAGCATGTATCAGGTATATTTACTTTGGCTTTGCTTTTACCTTGTTTCCTAATATATGTATTTATTCAGACGGTCTCACCAAAAAAATTAGCCTGTAGTCACTGTACCTAAATGCAGGCAGTTTTCAAACCTACCCAGGGGTCTTCACTGGCTTATGTTGGAATATGGGGCTACTGGGGCTACATTTGCTCTTGTTTAAGCACAGACAAATCATAAAAAAACATTATGCAAATTCAGAGAAATCTTCAACAGTGTTGCTGTGTAACAATACGATGTAGATGACCAGCGCAGAACTGAAACCCTGCCATACAAACATATTTAAGAGTAGTGAACAGTTCTTAGTATTCTTCTTTGGTGTTCCTTAACAATAGAAGTAAAGGAGCAGGAAACAGAGGAAAAGAGACATGATTAACTGATGATACATGTCAAACAACTGAAGGTCAGAAGAGATTCTAGATACTTTGCTTTCTAGTTTGTTGGCCTAATAATCACTATTTTATAGTATTAATAAAGGACATGAGAAGCAATCATTTAAGAACCAGAAAGTTTATCAGATGTTAAAAATGCATAGTGTTGTCAGAGTTTGAGACAAGGTGGATAATCCTGACTAGTTTTTAACTTGATATGGATCCTAAGACCAGTAATAAACCCAATCCTGAACTGCTTTCTCAGGCAAAACTTCCTCTCAAGTTTCTCTGTCTGAGTGAAGACCAGAGGTTGTGACATCTTCTATGGTCAAATTCAACATTAAAAATTTCTTCCCCTAGTCTTTGATGTTGACTTCTGAGTTGCTTCTAACAGGTTTTCCTTTTAATAATTTGCCTGCAACATCATGGGAGCTTCTGTTGCATAATTCATAGTATTCATGAAAGGTTGTGTCATTGGATGGACCTCACTGAAGTGCTTTGAATCACTGGCAATTCAGAAAATAAACATGTTTTTTTCATTCAGTTCAGATCCAAACTGTTGGAGTAAACAATGCTCTTTGTTGGAATGGACTTTGCATAAAGACTCTCAACTAGCCAACAGTGCAACAAAATTGTATGTTTAAATAAATTCAATGATGTCAGTTGTTTGAGTTTCAAAAATATTGTAAAAATAATCTGTGGCAAAAAAAATAAATGTGCTCAGCTGTAGCACAAGAACAATTTGCCAAACAATCAGCTGAAGCAGGAGGTTCCAATTTTGCAGAGCTTTGGGGGCTCCTGGCAGGGAGAAAAGCTGTGTTATATACATGCTGACAAGTACAAGATAAGCAAGCTTTCCACTCACTGCAATCTTGTTGGTTTAATTACCCTCCAGTGCCTATTTGTGATAGCCACTTGGGAAGTCAGTACTGAGGATACAAGTTTAAGTCAGATTCTGCTAGTTGTCAAGTAATTGCACATTTTGGCATAAAAAACAGGGCCTGGATTAAAAGGGGTGAAAACTACTACAGCAGTAAAACCCAACAGAAACATCTCTCTTTAAATCAGTTTTGAAACCTATGATCAGCAAAACTCCAAAACCAAAATGCCTCTTTGCAAAGTGAGTCAAAGCTACTTAAGCAGTAAACAACACTATGTCATTTGCATAATAGACAACTAACAGCAAAGCTTTTCACTACCTGCTTTAATGTACATAAATATACTGGGAGGGACCTGTAGTATGGGTTGAAATATGCAATTTTCTATTAACATAGCCTAAATTCTGCTTGATGTCATGCAGAATTGAGGCAGATTCTGTAAGATTTTGATGATTTTTTAAGAAATGTGGAACAGTGTCTGCAGCTGCTTGCTGTTTTCTTGTACCGTTCCCTTGTCATGTGTCTGACCACTTTTGGAGAAAGGACGCAGGGCTCAATGGACTGTTGGTGTGAACCCATATGGCTGCTGCTCTTAGATTCTGTGAGTGTCATGAATTTTCCACATCGGCATCTCTGTGCAAAGGAGGGAGAGGAGGAAAGATAGTGTAGGCAAGTTTCTCAAGAGCATACTTTTCTTAGGTTGCATCAAAGTTAATGTGACACAAAGGGATAAAAGTAAGAAAGAAGATCGAAATGAGGATATTGACGCTCCCATAATGAAAGAAAAGTGAAACTCAGATCTTAATGAACAGAGAGGAGAATTAGACTATATCCTTCCCAGAGTTCTGAAAAAGCTTATATTAAAACTTTAGGTACAATACCAAGTATTTTTAGTATGTCTGCCTAGTCAGCTTGCCCCTCAAGCGTATCTCAGATAGTATGCTTATTTAAAGCAAGGCTGGAAGGAAACTTGGGATGATTATGAGGTTCATTGCAATATTACTTAGGACTTTGGAACAAATTTCAAGTGAAAGGATAATTTGAAGGCAAGTGGAGTATGGAATTAAGTATAAAGTAGGATTACTAAATGGAGGTCACAGCCAACTAACCTGATAGTGCTTTTTTGAAATGATAATAACTGCCAATGCTACACACTTAGATCGCAGTAATGATCTTCCTGAAGTAAAATACTGAAATTAAGTAGACGCCAGACTGAGTCTGATCAGCTCCAGAGCTTGTTTGACAATGATCATGCAGCTCTTTCTGTTTGTCATTAACAAAAATAAAGTTGTCAGGACAGTTTGCTCTTTTGCTGCTGTTGGTTTCATTGGCTTTCCAGTGTTATGCTAATAAAACCTTTTGTCAGAAGATGCAAATCAGACCTCTTTTAGCAACAGCAGAACTTTTTAACAAAACTTTGTTTTTTCCATGCAGAGATACTTTTTAAGTGCTGAATGGAAACCACATGAATGAGGCAGATATAAATGTTCCTAATGCAAATCTGCAATGCTGTTTTTTCTGGCTTCCCCCCGCCCCTCTGGCTTTCATGTCCAGCCAGGTATGTCCTATTAATGTAAGACTCTAACCTTCTACAGATTCCTAGAAAACTCAGATGGGGTCTGAAGTATAAGAAGTTTGATGTAATTTGACTAAGATCAGTTGGAAAGAAAAGGTAAATAAATCTAAACAAAATACAGGATCTTCCTGCACTAAAGATGCAAACTTAATTGCTTAGGGCCTTATTAAATGCCCCGAGACAGGCTTGGAAGATTATTTTTTATGTTAAGCAAGCAAACAAAAGTTTCTTCCTTTATATAAATAATGACATGTATTTTATTATGTCCATAAAGGCATATCCATTACTGATATTTGAGACTGAAATTCTATTGAACAGGCGAAAATTATGGCTGGGTTTTGTGTAGCTGTCACAGGCTGCCAGGGATTCTCCATTAGCAGGACTAGTAAAAGCCTGCGCTTTTAAGAAGCAAGTCTTATGTACTGTTACTATTTTGTTATTAAGTTCCTAGTTGTAACTCATTTATTACAATAAATAAGTTTACCAACATGGGTTCAGTATAGTATGTAGGAAGTTGTCATAAATGGCCTGTTCTGCAAATGAAGGCATGGTAAATAAAATAGTGATTCTGTTCAAGTATCAGAAACTGAGCTGACGAGTATAAACATATCTAAAATGAAGAGCTGGACAGCAGTCACTCCTGCTTCCTTTTCTTTATCCAAGCAGGAAAAAAAAAAAGAAACCCTTGTATCTCTCTTTCATTTGATTGTCTTTGTAATCTGTGCTACATAGTGAAAGCATCGGGTGTATTCTTTGGCAGACCACCAGAATTATGTGAATGTGTTTTTGCTCACAGAGTATGAAATTGGCAGATAACAGGCTCAAAAGAGAACATCAGAGAAGCTGAAAAGTGGCAAGGATTGCCACCAATTTTGTTTATATGTGCTGACATAATGACATATCCTAAGACAAGTCAGGCCATAGGTTGGAAAAAATAATGCCAAACAGTGCATATGATCTGCAACCAGAAAACTTCTTCTGTTTTATGTTGGAAAACGTCTCTACTCTAGAGACTAAAAATCAATGTAGAAAATAGGAATGTCTTTCTTTAGTCGGTACATGTTTAATCAGAAATGAGACCTCTATTCTCATTTCCTTTGCTCTCTTGATGTCAGAAATCAGGCCTTTTAGGAAAAAATAAAATTTAAAAGCAAATCCTGCAGTAGGAGAAGCCTTTTGTGTTCCTTAAGATTCTTACATTCTAAGTACCTATAAGAAATGCTTTTCATTAGATGAATAATAAAAGAAGTAAATGTTATTCTGCATGCCCATGTTTGGCATTTGATGATAAGCAGCCAAAAAGTCAATGTGACCCATATGTCTGAACAATATGCTGCTGGGCATATTTTCTCTAATGCACTGCAAATGAGATCATATGTTGTATAGCTAGCATATGCATTCTTTCACATTGGCCTTTGTAGAAAATTATAAAAGAAAATTTTGCAAAGTAATGTAATTGTTTTTTCTTCTTTATCTTTATTAGTCTTTTGCATGGATTGTGGAGGTGATGTGGTTGGTCGCCTTCCTTAAAGCCATTGTCAGCAAGATGAATGAGAAGTGATCATTGTGAATTATTTTCTTGTTTCATATTCTAGACCACTTGTGAAAATGGAAGCAGATGGTGGATAGCAGAAGGGCTGTTCTGTGTGGCAAAGTTTGTGGTGTGACATGATACATTAGTTTTCCTCCTAGCCATTATCGTTTTCATGAGTGTTTCTCAGGAAGATCTCACTTCTTAAAAGAGCTTGCTGATACCTGTTTGCAGAAAAAGTTTGAGCCTTCAAATTACAGGAGAATATTACAGAATTTCTAGGTGGGTTGCTTGACACAATCATCTTTTATTTCATCTTGGTAGCTGGTCCCTTGTGGTCCAGCTGTTTTCAACAGTTGTAGTGCAGGTGGAGAGGGAGCCCTAACCTTGTCTGATGCTGTGATCCGTGTTTTATCATGGCTTAGTACTAAAGGTAAACTGTATTCACCTAGAAATAACTTTTGGTTTGAGAGAGGGAAATACTATTTTTTGAATGTTCTAATTGGAAATATTCAATTTTTTTTTTCTGTGATAACACTAAACAATACGCAATCACTGAGCTGGAGATACAGGAAAAAGCTGCTGGTTTTTCCATAAACTGTGTGCTGCTAGGCTAAAGTTTTCATTTAGTCATTATCCAACTCTCATAGCAGAAATATGCTTGACGTAGGTAACCTGTTTTCTGTTTCACAAATGTGTTTGAAATATACCTGTTTACAGAAACAGTGGCCATTTTTTTTCTCATCTGATGAATGACTTTGGACACTGTGTTGTTTTCAGGGATCTTACATTTTGCTCTTCCATTAGTGAGCTTTTGATCTAGTTCAAGGTTAGATTATTTAGGGACTAAGGAAATAGTTGTTCTGTGGCAGTTTGTATTTTCTTTTCATATTGGAAGCAGTGTGCCCAGGTGGCCAAGAAGGCACACAGCATCCTGGCTTGTATCAGAAATAGTGTGTTCAGTGTGGCAAAATGTGTGTGGCCAGCAGGACTAGGGAAGTCATCTAGGGAAGTGAAGTCCAGCACTCGGCACTGGTGAGGCTGCACCTTGAATACTGTGTTCAGTTTTGGACCCCTCACTACAAGACAGACATTGAAGTGCTGGAGCGTGTCCAGAGAAGGGCAACAAAGCTGGTGAAGGGTCTAGAGAACAAGTCTTCTGAGGAGCATCTGAGGGATCTGGGGTTATTTAGCCTGGAGAAAAGGGAGACCTTATCACCCTCTACAACTACCTGAAAGGAGGTTGTAGCAATGTGGATGTTGCTCTCTTCTCCTGAGAGAAGTAACAAGATATAGGACAAGAGGAAACGGCCTCATGTTGTGCCAAGTGAGGTTTAGATTGGACATTAGGAAAAATTTCTTCACGAAAAGGGCTGTCAGGCATTGTAAGTGGCTGCCCAGGAAAGTGGTTGAGTCCCCATCCCTGGAGGTATTTAAAAGACGTAGATGTGGTGCTTAGGGCACGGTTTAGTGTCGGACTTGGCAGTGCTAGGTTTATGCTTGGACTAAATGATCTTAAGGGTCTTTTCCAAATGAAATGACTTTATGACCAGATATAGGCATCTGATTAAGAGGCTTAAATTTAATTTCATTTGATTTTACTCATTGGATTTGAAAATTGAACCTTTTAATTAGGTGCCTTAAGATGGATTTGAACAAACAGTTTTTTGCATTCCTTATCAAAGTTTGATGGGCATTTTTGAACTTTGACTTCTGGCACTTTGTGTTATTTCACAAATATAGGTAGATGTGTGCCTATACATCTGTGTATATAAGTTGTCCTCAGTGTAATCTCTTACAGTTTTGCAAAAGTTAAATATGAGAATCTTTCATCCAGAGCAGGGATAGGGACCATTGAAGGTCAGTCAGTCATTCACATAGTCATCAGCTTTCGAACTCACACTTGAGAAAAGCTTAGAGTGGGATGGAGTGAGGTCTCAGAAGACAGTGGCTAGAATTACTGTATGATATGCTAAAATTGGCCAAAAGTCTTGATCCATCTTTTAGCTGTGTTCTGCTTTGGACTAGAAATGAAAGCTTTCAGTTTTACTTATGCTTTTACAAACAATTTTGGAAAATTTAGAGAAAGCACAGATATCAAAAGGTCTCTTGTGCTTTGTTGCATGCAAAGATGAGATCCTGTCTTTTCTCCCACTTGCATTCCCTTCTTTATACATCTGACAGCTTCTTGACAGCTTTATGACAGCTTCTTAGGTCACAGCATACACAGCAACTCTGAGAAGTTGCTTTTTATTAATTGCCTTGGGTCCTGATTGTTGGTCCCTATTTTGGAGGTATGGCCTCAATGTCATGTTCCCAAATGCATCACTTCCATATTTCACAGAATCAAAATTGGTATCATCAGAAAGGATGCAGGTTACTAGGAAATTCAGATCAGTTTGTCTTAAACACCTGTCTTCCTTGTTAATGCTATATTTTACTGTATCTACTGTCATCATCTTTAAGGACTTCTGGACAATGCTCATTTGAGTGAGACAATACTGTAGAACCCACAACAAATAATGACGTTCGACAGTTTTTCTAATACTGACTCTAACGCTGTTTTTAAACCATCTAACGTGCATTTCACTTGTTCATGATTTAAAGTGAATGTGATGTGGAATGAAGTCAGAGATCTCGTAAAAGTCTGTATCTGTTACATCCATGCAGTTTTTTCCCCTTGAGAAGTCAAGTGTCTTTGATAAGAGTGTTGCTTTCTAAAACAGTATTAACAGGCATTTGTTACCTTCATGAGTTACTAGTTCAGTAGCTGTCAACTGTACACAAGTGTCTAAAGACAGTCTGCAAAGATATTAAGAGGAAAAAAGCACTTTTTCAGAGGGCTTAGATTCAGTCTCAAGGAGTTTGAGATCCATTGCAAAATACATATGGATATGGAAATTAGAAAAGGCAGAGGACTACTCCTTACCTCTGTATTAATTCCACATAAGGTTTTTCTTAACTATGCCCTGGAGTGCCATCAAACTATCTGGCCTACTGATACCTTGTTTTCTTCTGTATACAGCAGAGTGAATGAAGTTTTTCAGAGTTTTTTTGGCACTTAAGATTTCAAGATTAATTTAAAAAATCTATCTCATTGTACCATCTATTGAAGGACTTACCAGAATTCTTTTTTCTTTTTAATTCTTAATTGTTGCTCCACATTATCCTTGCTTTCTGAAGTGCTGGATAATAAGAAATGTCTGACTAGTTGAGCAGCACACTGCATTCAATCAAATGGAAAAAAAGCTGACTTGGAGTACTAGATATTTTACATTTTAAATTAGACACAGGTCATACAGAACGCATAACTAATTCAAATGGTGCAGATTCATTTGTATCTATAAATACCCTTGAAAACCATTTTTATTTGGATAGTCTTCCAAAACTTTTGTCTTGTGAATATGTGAAGGAACATGTCTTTACTTCTTTATGGAGCCTTTAGTTTCTTCATTATAAAAATCCCTAAATTGTATAGAATGAGGGAGGTTTTTTTTATGGTAACCACAATGAAATTGGAAGGAGATCTATTCTTATTAATACTGTTCCAGGCAAAACAATTTATTATGACCACAAAAGTACTGTTGGTGCACCAGTTGTAAGGAATGAAATTTTAGAGACATCTCCTGGGTTTTTTCACCAGTCACAGAGTTCAGGAGGGGGATAATGTAATGCTTTCATTTATTTTGCAGGAGCAAGAGAAAATGAGGGTGAGTTTTATTATTATATCATTGATCATATGAGAAGTTGAGAAAAAGCTATGCTAAACCTACAAATTGTTGAATTTTGCTTTCACAGGTTGAAGTGCAATCAGAAATTGTCTTTTTTTATATGCTGTTAATGGATGAAATAATGCAAGCACCTCCAAATATATGTTTTTATTTATTGTATATTTAATTTTGCTGAAGAACTAATGCAAGGTAGTTCCTTTGGAAGGAATTGTTTATGAAATCTGCATAAAGTTAATGTGAGGTAACAATAATTGTGTTACGTTCCTTTCACAATAAGGTTCAGTCTCCTATTTATTTATTTTTTATGGTCCAGTGAAGATCTAATATTTTAAGTCTAAACTAGTCTCAGTTACCTTCAGTCCACTTTTACTGTACATGCAACGCCTCAGGGTCAAACCGATCACTACCACAGACTTCAGTGAGAGTGAAATGTGTTTTTGTGTCTGCAGTTATGACATTCTTTCCCACAATCTGCTTCCACTTTCTTTAGCAATAGCCTCCATGCCTGATCCAATAAGCTAACACATAAAAATAAGTCAACTTCTGAGCCATGAGTACTTTAAATGATAAAGAAATGTCTACCTCACTTTTTATAAAAGCTTTTTTTTAGAGCCTTTCAGAGCCTTTTGCATTGACTTACTGTAAAAATATTCTCCTCAACTACAGTTACTTTAATCATGTTGGTTGGAAATAGAAAGAGAGTAACAAACCCCAGACTGGTAACACTTTAAATTAGCAAGCAGCAAGCAATTACAAGAAGATCACAGGAAAAATGAGGAAGTCTGTACCTCAAACCATTACGGTTTTAATAAAAAGAGATTTATGTAATTCTTGGTCAGTGTAAGCTGATGCTGCTGCTTTGAAGTCAACAGATCTAGACCATTTAACTTAATACAGGAGTAGGAAATTATTACTTTCTGTATATCAAGTGCTATTTTGTTTAAAAAGTAAAGCAAAATCAATCCACCAAACACACAAAAAACCCCTAGCCCAAAAGAGCTCCCTCTTATCCCTCTTTAAATTGTTTGTTTATGTCTGAAGTGTTCTTCAGGCCCATGTAATCTCTTGGCTGCTCCCTACCTGCCTGCACTGTGAGAACAAGCTTATGGATGCTCTCTGACCCAAACACATGTGCATGGTTCCCAGTCTTGCTACCCACATCACTCCACAAACTGCCCTGTCAACAGCAGGGGACAGGACAAACCACCACCTCTGTTGGTTCCAGGTGCACCTTGCTCCCACACGCAAGAGGGAAGCTGGTGGGAGGACAATTTTAGTGCTTTTGGGTGGGGACCAGCCCACCATGTTTTAGGCCAATGTGTTTCAGTGTGGATGAGTTTCCTGACTAGCTGAAACCCTTTTTTCTTCTCAATCCTTATTCTCAAAAACCAAGGTAAAATTGTGGTGGTTAGTAGATGAAAGATGACGTGATTGTCTTAGTGCGTTAATTAATAGTTATAGGCCCTTCTGGTGTCTTGTTCTGGTTTTGAGACAAGAGTAACTTGCTAGATATTCAGCTGTGCTTTCCCCATGCCAGATCAGGCTTCCCTGTGACCCGTGTCCTACTTACTTATCACATTTTGCTTTGTGTTTATGTGTGTAACATTCCTTGCTGAAGCTGTTTAGTATCATGCCCCACATGTCAACCAGAATGTTGTTCTCAGTGTGGGAAAGTAGTGGAAAATTGAAATATTGTTGTTTGATTTTTTTTTTGATTTGATGTTTATAGCCGAGAAACCTGAGTTAAATGGTCATGTTACTACTAGGCTAGGGGGTTACCCTGTTTCCATAAAACTGCTGTTTGCAATGTGATACGAGCCATTGTTCAGCTTTTGGGACAGACAGGGAGTTAAAAGGCAAGGCTGTCATCCTCCTCCTGTCCCCTGGGTGCAGTGTGTTACAGAGACAAATGCACGTAAGGCGAAGATTTCTGACCATGAGCGAGAGGAAGAGTATTTCAATGTAATTAAGAGTTCATCATATCTGACAAAACTGTGTAGATCTGTAGAACTAAACTGAGTGCAGCTGTGTTCTCTGCATTGTACTGTATGTCGTATTTTATGGGTAGCCGTAACTATAGGTTACAAAGCTTGTTTAATTTATACTGGCAACACTGAGTGTCTAAGAAATAATAATACAGTGGTGATGTGTGAATCTCAAAATATTCAGAGGTTTGTTCTAGTTTGGATAGCAGTAAAAAATGCAGATGCTGATCTGAGTCTATTGGATCTCCCAAAATGGGCTGGGGACCCCAGTAAAGAAGTCTCCTAACATTTTTGGCCACTGTGAGAATTAATTTTGAACCGGATGGAGCAGTGCCCAAGGCAGCTGAAACCAAATGGTAGCAATCAGCAGCAAAGACAGCCAGAGAGAAACGCAAAAGCTACACAAGTAATGTAGCCAGTTTCATTTCAATTTAACTCTGGCATGTTTTTTCTTATTGGCTCTGAAATCTCTTGGCAAGTAGATCAAGATATCCAGGCAGTTTGAGCAGAGATTTAGTCTTCATCTCTTAGAAAATGCTTTATGCCTGTAGTTAAGGAAGTTCAGCAGAAAATAGCATCTTCAAACTTAGAGTCCAATGTCAAATTCTAGTCTTTTCCCATTCATTCTAGTTCCACCAGAGCAAGTCTGCCTCCAAACATCACAGTCCCTTCAATATTTTAAGGCACCGAAGGAGAGTAATCTGCTGTCCAGTGTGGAAGCCAGATGCTGGGGTAGAGAGTTGTCTTGTCTGTATAGCAAAGAGAGTTGGCATAAAAGGTTTGAGACAGAAGAAGAGTGAAGTTACAGGGTCAGATATAAGGAGCCTGCAAATTTCCAGGTTTTCTGACACTTAAGGGACATGTATTTTAAAGGACAATCCCTAGACTTAATTCTGTTTCACCTATGCATTTTTATTAAGAAATGCCTTTATCTTTACTAAAATGGCAAAAATGACTGAATAGTTTGCACTTGTAGGTGTTGTGAGACCTCCGTTGCACCAGAAGTTCACCGGAGACTGACAGCTCTCCAGAAGGCTGTCAAGAGTGGTGGTGTCCCATGAGGCACCATGTATAGTTCTCAGGAGCTTACAGGTTTATAACCAGCATGAGAAAAAAAAGTATTGGAGGCCTCACAGAAGTTTATTGGCTTTGCTGGCATGACCTGTGGAGACTGCAACTTCTGTGAGCATGTTTCATTCCTTATTAATGAGGCTTTTAACTTGGCAAATCCTGGACTTAAGCCTAAAACAGATTGCATATAGTCAGAAACCAGAGTCTCTAAAGCAACCAGCCATCAAAGAAACCTTTTTTGATTCTATGATACTCAAGGCAATCTCTGTTATTTAGGTATGGTAGGTTCTTTATAATGAAAATTAGGACTAGAACTTCATTAGGAACCTGATTTGTCAGTATTTATTCCTGTATAACTCTTGCTGGCAAAATTTTTTGGCCTAAATATTCTGGTGTTAATCTCTGAATGAATTAGATATATTTTAAAGTGTCAAGTAAATTGATTAACCCTTTGTTGTTTTTTTTTACAGAACTTTAAAAAGTGCCAGATGCTGCTGGCAAGTGGTGCTTTCTGAGGGCTCTTCTGCCTGAGGCAGGGTAGAAATACAAGTTCAAGGAGGTTATTTTTGGAATGTGCAATGTGATATTTTGTGTTGCACATTTATTTTAAGAGAGGCAAGGGACTGTGAGGGCATTTTAAGTTTTAACCTTCTTCCCCTGATAGTTTTGGGTTGTTGTGTTTAGAGGAAAAATTGTTTGAGTGTTTTTTGAGAAAATGAGTGATGATTGTCTGAAACGTGTCATTGGTCCTCTTCAGCACTACAGACCATATGACATTGGATAGTCCAGAGGAAGGAAACAGGTCTATAGGGCTTCTGGCTGTTGCTTCTGGGTGTCTATAGTTTAAGAAAATATTCTCCCTATCAGACCTTCATAGTTGGCAGAGGCACTGAAGTTGTTGGCAGTGGTGGTTGATGCTCACTGGGAAAGAAGAGTTTGTGTCTACGGATCTACATCCTTCTGATTACACTCACTGTTCAGAGAACACCAAACATGTACTAAGTGCCCTGCCAGTTTGTAAGAAAACTATAGAAATTGGACTACTTGCTTTGACTTCATGTAGTAAATTTGGTTTTGGTCAGTTGAACTGCCTGTGATTCTTGGGGAAAGAAAAAAAAGCCGTGACAGGTTTACAATATCTGAGCTGCTGGTTATATGCTATAATTTACTCCCATAATTAAAAGTTAACAGATCACTTGCCTGAAGTTAGGCCCCTAAATACACAAACAAAAGTATTTTTTCAAAGATGCTGAATATCCAAGTTGTTCGAGTGATTTAAGTGATTCAGGAGTTGAGCCACAGCTGTACAGACCCAACACAATGTTTTTGTAAGCAAACATGTCCTTAAAAATAAAATGTAGACAGGTAAAACACAAATATGAAAAAATTACATAAGGCATGACAAAGACTGTAATTTTTGTCAGTTATGTCAGGGAAGCTCTTGACCCCTGTGCCAATCATTTCACATATATCCAAATTATTCTTTTTGTTAAAAATAGCCCTTTGTGCCCATTGAGGGCTCGTTTGCATAGGAAGTTATAAATCTCTGCAGTTCTTTAGCCATTGAATGGGGTGGGGGGGGAAGGGGAGAAGAAAGAGAGAAAGAGTATAATTTTCAAACAGCACCCCCCCAACTCCAAACTTTCAGATTTTTCAGTGTCTCATAATTAAAAAATGCTTTGTCAAATTATTTTGCAATAAATATCCTCCTCTGGATATAGTCTAGACAGGAGGAGATATTTTAAATCAAAAGGCGCCTTTCCTTCCCTCTGTTACAGGAATTCAATATTGGGATTATGGTTTAAAGGAAACTCTTACCTTTTGACTATGGAATTATTGGCATGGCCTCCTTATAGTGTGTTGGAAAGGGGTTTTACTAGTTGTTACATTCAGGAATTTTTCTGGTCCCTCCACTTTCGGGGAGGAAATCAGGTTGCTCAGGAAACCTGATGACTGCAGTGCAGAAGCTGGTGGAGAAAATCCTGATCCAGTTGTTTTGGCACATGCATGAGCAGTAAAGGATGCAAATGAGACATTCCAAAAAGAAGTGATAAATTTGGCAGCGTTCATGTGGCTAGTCTCAGTGAAGAGAAACAGACATCAGAAAGCCAGAACTACTTTATGTAATCATGATGAATCTCAAATAAGAATCTTCTAGTTCCGTCAATGTAAATGCATTAAAAAAATGATTTATATAGATACTTTTTGACAATGTAAATCCAGCATCTACATTTCTGCTACTTAATTAGGTTATATATTTAACTAAGTGGCATTACATATAGCAAAATTAATCTGTGTTAGGTTAAAAAGGGGGAAACTTCCTTACCTCATTCTCTGTGGCGTAAGCTGGCACAATTTAATGGGAGTTATCCAAGGGCTAAATTTTCTGCATACAGAAAAACAGAGGCAGACCTGTAACATGAATTTCAAAGCTAGGCTTGAGAATATCATTAACATATACCTGCACAAACAAGAGTTTTTATTTCCAAGTGGCTGGTTTTATGCCCACTAGCTGTTTATAGTGTTTGTCCACTCACCAGTGTACTCCTGTTGGGAGAGGGCAGAAAATTTTCACTGAAGCTCTTCCAGAAAGCTGATCTATATTTCCGAAAATGAGATCTTGACACTGTTGGGGGGACCTAAACATTTTACCACCAGTAAAGTAAAAAATACTGTATCTTGGTTAAGAAATAGCACTGGTTCTATTTTCTTTCACTTCACAGCTATCAGCACTATATAGTTGTGGTTTATTAATTTATCTTTATCACAATGTGGCTGTGCTTTGCCTGTCTGCTCTACATCCCAAGTATATCTTGATATAAAGCTGAATATCATGTTTTCTTTTTGTCTGGGGTTTGATATTCTTAAATTTGCATGGGAATATAGTTTGAAAGGGAGGACAAATACTATTTTATGAGAATCTCTGGTCTCAGGTCAGAAACCAGAATCATCTCCAGACTACAGACTGACACCTCATTTCTTTCTCTTTAAGTTCCAACAACTATATAACACTTTAGTTTGAAAGTTTAATTCAAATCCAGGTCACTAGAAATGAACAGCTACCATTTTAGTAAAAATGTACTCCCCATCTATTTATCTTTTACATACAAACACCAATTTAAGACCAATTTTTGATTCTTAGTCGCTCCTATTCAACCTGGAGAAGAGAGGGCTCTGGGGAGACCTTATAGCAGCCTTCCAGAACGTAAAGGGGGCTACAGGAAAGGTGGCGAGGGTCTCTTTATCAGCGAGTGTCGTGATAGGACAAGGGGTAATGGTTTTAAACTGAAAGAGGGTAGATTTAGATTAGATATTAGGAAGAAATTCTTTACTGTGAGGGTGGTGAGGCACTGGAACAGGTTGCCCAGAGAAGTTGTCAGTACCCCATCCCTGGAAGTGTTCAAGGCCAGGTTGGTTGGGGCTTTGAGCAAGCAGGTCTAGTGGGAGGTGTCCTTGCCCATGGCAGGGGGTTGGAACTAGATGATCTCTAGGGTCCCTTCCAATCCAAACCATTCTGTGATTCTATTTGGTAGAAAACTTGGAAAATTTTTGTTTAGTGTTTCACACAACCATTATATGGAACTGCAACTTACTGTACTTTGGTCTGATTGCTTTAAACAATCTCAGGTTGCTAGAGCCAAAGAAGATCCTGAACTATACAGATTTAAATGTTTAAGCAAATCAGTGACATTATTAATTCATAAATCCCTTGTTAGCAAGCTGGAGAAAGAATGTTTATTTTACCACATGCAACTGAACTATACAGATGGATATGTGATTTCTACTGAAGTATGATCCTCATCTGAGCTGAGTGTTAGGATTTTATGTTTGTCATGTGTCAGGATATTCCAGAACAAGTTCAGTTAGTTCACAATTAACTAAAGTAGTAGTAGTGGTTCAGACATCCTTTCAACAGATTATATTCTTATTACATGTTCAATAATAAAGATTTTGAAAACATATACTGTTCAAACCTATGTATGTTCAAGGACAGCACTGTAAAATTCTGCTTTTATTGTATCTTGCCTTCACTAAAATTTCACTCAAGTAAAGAATAATATAATAGAAATACATGGGTTATGATATCAGTCATGTCCATGGAGCATGATGTAAATTCTTACATTTGCTTTTACAAAGGCAGTGAGTGGATAGGACTTTGCATACACACCTTATGAAAATAGTTGTTAGCAGCTGCTGAATGAGAATATGCTGAGTGCAAATAATTGCCTTTATGGGTAGAACTAAACTGTGGATTTGGAGACATTTATTTTCCAAGTATTGATTTCTAAATCATTAACTAAAATTACTACAAGTTTTCTCTGAAAATCTTTATGGATAAGAAAACTCCAGAGAAGAAAGAGCATACTGAACAGGCAATTAAAGCTACAATGTTATTATCTAAAATCACTGGGCAAAGTTGTGTTAGTTTGAGATGGTCATTTGAGACTATGCAAACAAGATGGACAGGCATACATTTACTGAAAATAGGAGATTAAATTGGAGCGTGTGCAGTTATATACTTTTTTTTTTACATTATTTTTAGGAGAGCAATATGCCTGGTTGTAGCTTTTGAATGCAAAACAAAAGGCTGATACTACAGACTACATTTGTCGAGTAAATATATCTGTGACCAGAAGTGAAAGGTAAGACTATCTACGAGCAGCTGTCTTAACTGAATTGTAACATGCTTTTGATCAAATTCCCATAAATCTTCATTGTGTTCATGGACAATGGTGTTTTGGCTTGCATGAACCTGAAGCCTTCATGTACATGAGGCTAGGGAAATGGGATTTCTGTCCCGCATTATTTTTGGCCATTGCCACCCACAGTGCACTGCTGCATAAATAAAGTCTAAAAAGGAATCCCCCAAAGTTTTGATGAGTCCATTTAATAAATCATGTACAAAGAAAAAAAAAAGTCCCTTAAGCCAAAGGGAAGTGATAGAGTGGAGTATGTGGGTTCATCTGGTCAGAGTCATGTAAAAATCTGTTTACTCTTCATTTTACATACCCTCTATGTGTTGATATGACATCATTCCCTATAAACCTAGGAATACTGTGCACACATAACCATGAGTTTGTATGAGAGGTAGGGAATATCCCACGAGAGAGGCAACAAGGCATAATTTAAAGTTGGAACCTGGAGTGATTTATGAAGGTCATTGTCTTACTGATTCAGATACTTTCCATATGCTGTTGTAGAAAACCCTTTTGTATTGTACGTGTAAAACATGTGTAGCAAATTAGTTTCTATACAACTTTCCTCTTTTAAAATGTTTTGGTTTTAAAATATTGATGTGTTTTCTTATCTCCAATCTGTGATATCCCACTGAAATTTTATTGAAAGAACACTCTAAAGCAAAAGATATTGAGGTGACTTTGCTGAAGTTTGGTGTGGTTGACAATAAACCTGGAAGTGCTTTTGATGCTAAAACGTCCTATTGCACTGGATTTATGGCTTGACTTCTGTATCATGCTTAGCTGATACAGAGTACGCCATGTATCATGCTTAAAGCCCTGAAGGTACTGACCTAGTATGGGAGGAATAGAAGAATTTTTCTCTTACCAGCTGTAGCACATTATAATTCTATCACATTTTATTTTAGGAATTATTTGAAGATGGAACTAGTTACATTTTTGAGGCATTAAAAGACTCAATTTACTATAATATATAAAATACTTTTATTGCAGGGAGGCTTTATTTCACTGGTTGCTTAGTAAGTGAACAGACATTTATTAATCAAATAAATCAACACCACCCATGGCAACTTGCCCCAGAAGTACCTGCTGAGGAGAGATGGATGAACAAAGCATGAGAAAAAAATTATCTGGTTCGTGCTGTGCCTTTCTGCTTGCAATTTTCTAGAATTTATTCATTTTTCAGCGTTATTCCCCAAACAGTGTCTGCAGAGTAGTTTGGCTTGTAGCTTTTTCGGAAGCAATTTGTAGTGAGTATTCAAAATAGACTTCAAATGAAGATTATTTATTATTAATATGAGGGTCAGTTTTTGTTCTTTGTGTATGATCCTTTACTTAAAATGTCCATGGGTCACATGAAGCTCCTAAAAGTTACTTTGATGCAAATTAATGATAGCACGAATCATGATATTCCTATAGTTTGAATTTAGAACCTCCATAATGATCTCCACTGAATTTAGTTGTATTCAGAACAAACTTGAAAGTAAATTTTTCACCACAGAAATTTGCGACTGCCACTTTAAAATACATCAGGCACATTTTCTGTAATCCTTTTTTAGAAATCCTTGTTTTGGTACCTTTGTCTGCTGTGAAACTTCTTGCTGGAGTGTCCATGGAGAGGACGTTCTCCGGTGCCGAAGAACAGTAATTATAATTCAGTTCATTGATTAAAAGAATCATAAATAAGCACACAACTTGACCAACAATTGCATTCTTTTTTTTTTTTTCTTTTTTCTTTTCTTGGAGTGCACTGCAAGGAGTGAAGCTGCTGAGTGTGCAGCAGGCTGGGCTGAGCAGGCGGTGAATAGCACAGTAGCGGGCCTTCGGACATCCTTTATTGTATCCTGTGCACTCTTCATGTACCACTGCCGCATTGTTCTCCAGGCTTCCATGCTGTGTGAGCCTGCTGCTGGGAGGGGAGAACAAATGTGGCTGTAAAGCTTTAACATCTGCTGGAACCATGAGCGGCTTGCTGGATGAGCTGTCTAGCAGGTCGGACAGCTAGTTCCTTGGGTCTGCTATCAGCCAGAGCCACTGCTGCTCACCCCCTGAGGACTACTAATGTATATTTTTGGGCTTGAGGAAAGTTCGTCAGCCAAAATAAGTACTTTCTTCATAGCCTAAAGGGCAGGACAAACAGCTCTTCCCAAGCCGACTGTGGAAGCAGCTTCTACATGCATAGGGTACAAGGCAAATTTTCTGGGAAGATTTGTGTTACTAGTTTTCATTCCGGGTTTTCACAGAATGCAGTTTATCCATGGACAGGGGACTGAAACAAGGTCACTTCCACTTGTCAGAAGAGGATCTGAGGAGAAAATGAGAAGTGAGGGGATAGAACGCTGGCTCTGAGTGGGAACTGGTTTTACATTATGGTCGTCTCTTACTGTGTTACCCGTGCCTACAGGGAAGCAGTAATGAGTCAGTGTTTGTGCTCAGGCGCTAGCCGGCTGACCATAGGTTAAGGAATTACAAGCATGTCAGTTGGCAAATTCAAAATGAGTCCACAGTTGCCTCTTCCAGTTTTTTTCTCGGTGCTTAATACAATTTATCGTCAGCTGCTTTCTGCTGCTTGTAGAACCACTGGAAATCCCATCCCAGTCAAGCGCTTATTATCTCTAATGTTCATCAGTTTCACTTTGCTCTTACTGGGTGATATGGCTAATTAGAGAAATAGGAACTTGCACGTCAGAGCCCTGGGAGGGCCTCTTCCAAGCAGAGTCCTTCCTAGGCAAGGACTGCTCATCTTCTTGTCACTAGTTTGGACTTCCCTTACGCCTGATGCTTCTCTGCTTCAACAAGCTCTGTATAACTCTCCTCTTTTTCAATGAAGCACATGGGCATAAATTTTTCTGACTCTGTAATGGGTCTTCTTCATTGGATTAATTCAGGTTCTCAGCAGAAATGAAAGTGGAAACGAAATGCATCCTCAGCATGGAATAATTCTTATTGTCTCAGCTGAAAAGATCAGTAATTTGTATTTCTTGATGATGCTCTGTTCACTCATGAAACTGCTAGCCCAGCCTAAGGCATGATAGCCAGAGATTAATATTGAAATTTTTCTATCCAGAAACAGTTTTTGTATAAGTGGTTTACAGCAGGGGTTTTTTTGTCTCCAAGGGCGGCAATGTGTGGAAGATATTTCTTGGCTCATGTATCATCAATTGTTTACTAGATTCTGGTTTCAAAATGTTTATTAGCCAGAATAGTCTGGGTAAAGAAACAGGCAGATGGAGTTTCAGATCTCAAGCAGGCTTTGTGGCTTTATGGTACTGATGCTGAAAGGGCAAAATCACCATTCCTTGAATACCTTTGCATTGACAGTTTGCTCGTAGGATGATAAAATAATTTCAGTTGGACAGGCCCGCAGGAGGTCATCTTTTCTAACTCCATGTTTATATGGGTATTCCTACATTCAGAAAGGAAAGGCGCATTTCAACTTTGACAAATGCAATCTCATTTGCTTCCACAGCGCCTATTGCCCCCCATCCGCAGCAGGTGGCGCCGGAATCCCTGAAATGCACCATTTACTAGGCGCGAACGTGGGTTTACTGCACAGGTTCTGCCTAAACTGTGGAAGATGCCCTGGTAATGTCAGTGTCTTCTAATACATGTGGTTTAAAATCAGAGTAATATCCACGAAACAGGGCAGATGGGGAATAAATAGTAAGAAAAAAAGGAAGTTTTGGAATCAGTGATGTTAGGCTGAGTATAAGGACTAAGTTCATTGGAATGGCTATCATCCAGGAAAGGATATGAGTACTGTTCTTAATGTCCTGTTCATAGTAGGAAGCACTTCCCAGAATTGGGAACTGCACACTTAACAAATGCATTCAAATATAACAGAAATTTACACCGAAGTGAATGAAATCAGCACAAGAAAATAACTAGCTTATGGACAAGCAGAAATAGACAGTGCTTTACAGAAAAAGTATTACTGAATTACACTCTGATTTTTGATGCTTTTTGTCTTTTTCAGGAAAGGTGCTTCCGTTCTCCCATGCCAAGCATAAAAGAAATTGTTAAGAACATGCTGCTAACTTTTCAGTTTAATCTAGCAAAAGCATGGTTTCATTTTACCCTATTTAATAGAAGACAAGGATTCTGTCAATGATGTCATACTGACTGCCTACACTAGAGACTCAGAGTTAGGCGACTCTGATATTTAGGGCCAGAATGCATGATTTGGGGCGTTAATAATGCAGACCTGATAGGCCTTGGCTGTCTGTGCAGTTAGTGGAGAAAGATGCAATTCCTCAGGCACAGGACACTGGGCACCATGAATGCCTATTTCAGAAGCATTTTTTGGTAATTTTCTGTTCCCTGAACTAGCAGCCACTGCCTCCCAGTGCTTGATAATCCCTCCTATTTTTTTATAAAGATGCTCTGTTTCTTTCCAATACAGCAACTAGCGGGAAGGAGATGCCCTAGGAAATGAAAAATTGTGAATAGGAAGTAAGATCTATCTTTCTGGGTCTAAAAAAAATAACCTGCAAGCAGAGTCAATAAGAAAAACACTGACAAGATAGGATTTCTAATTTGTAAGGATTACTTACAAAACCCCTGTAATTGTGCTTCACCTCTGTGGCCTTGGAAACTACGGAAACTGGGAAGACTGTAAGTGCTCTGAAGATACCAAAGATTAAGTGACTCCTACATCATTAGCCATAACAACAATTGGGATTCAGGCTAGACCATAAGTAGTGCATTGAGGCAGGATTATTTTTGCAAATTGAGATATAAAAAGGCTGTTAGAGAGAATTATGCCTAACCATGTTTTGTGAGTGTCTGTGTGAGGATGTATTGTTTTGTGTTTCAAAGAGATTTTTACTTGTGATTTACCTGTGATTTCTGTCACTAGTGCTGGTTTTTAGTCCTATAGTCAAGACACCAGAAAACAGGAGAAACATGTAGTAGAAACAAGCTGAGTACTAAGAGAATTTCTGCTGATGGGTGACAGAGCTGAATTCAGGTAAGACTGCTGGACTGCCTGTCTGCCAAAATCTTTCTTCTCTTCTCCCAGCATTGTGTCATTACTTCTGCATGGGAGCCATTTATGGCCATTACACATTCATCTTCATAAAGTCCATTTTTTTCAGAAATATACCTGTATGGTCAGTCACATTTACAAGAATGTGATTTGTCTGGCACTTCTGGTCTGTGTACTTTTAGTCTGGAGGCACTCAACTATATATTTGTATCTAGCTTTGAAGTACTTGCCCCAAGTGTACTCATGATTTGGAACAGGAGCAAACTAGTATCATGATATTGCAGACTCTTCTTGAAGTGACATAATCTGAATCCCAATTTCCCAGCTGCATTGTGGATCAACATTGAAAACAGGTTATGACTTATCATTCTCCTTTTAGAGGAAAAGGAATTAATAACTTCTGCTTTTCCTATTCTGCATTCTAGAAAATGGACTTAATACCTTTGCCTGTCCTTCCTTCCTTGGTAAATACTGGGCTTGATTTTCCCCTGCTTTCCATTCAGTAGAGATATTGCCCCTTGTTCTAGGATGTTGTAATAGATTAACATGTCAGAAGCGGTGACATTTGAAATTTATTTGTCAAAAAAAAAAAAAAGTCATGGATGAATCATAACTATTAACTGCGCAAAGCTCCTGCTCAAAAAGGGCTTGACATAGAACTATAATATTGAATTAATGGTGTAAATATAATTACAGAATATACAATCCTCCAAACTAAGTTCAAACAAATAAATGACATGGTATATGTGCTATCACTGAAACGGTACAGAGCAAAAAAATCCCCAAACCAAACAGCTGCGGTCATTGTTTGTTATCAGTGCACATTGCCAGTCAAGAATGGCTTCAGCATACAGAAGGTTCTAAAAATAAGTATTAATAAATTCCAACTTAAATATAAAGCCTGTACCAAGGAACAAATAGGATGCTATGGTGTACAGTTGAAACTTTGAGCCTACCACAAATCCCAGAAGCACACATTCTCAAAACAAATGCTTTCCAGCAAATACCAAACTAAAATAACTTTTGAACAGAAGATGTCTCTGGAGCGTAGAAAAATACCAGCCCTCTTAGGACAGTCATGCAGGAGAAAGTTAGTAAATAGTCATCATAAACTCCAGCTTCTTCTGTGGACTCAGCCAATAACCACCATGCCTGGGTGGTGGCAAGAACAAGATTATTTTCATCTCTATGTGACAAATTCCTCTGTTCTCCAGATTAAATGAACTGAAGCCCTTCACTGCATCTGGTGTAATAAAGTTATACTATTACCCTCTTCTAGTCCAGATGAGGCAATCATAAATGAACACTTTTCCCTTACAGCTGCTGCTGCTGCTTCTTTTGATCAAAATTGCTCTGTGTTCTTAGTGACTGTAAATCTGAAGGAGGAAGTGTTTTTAGGAGATGGAATAGACATGCATCACCCTCTTTGGTAAGCATTCAGGGCTTTTTGTACTCTGGGGATTGCAAAAAACCTCTGCATATTTCAAGGTCTCAGATGTTTTTCTTTATTAAAGGGATTTTCCACAGCAAAATCTCCAAGCATATCATGGATATTATTCAGCCCAAATGAATTCATAATTAAGAGTTCAAACAAAGCAAAATCCTGGATTTTTGGAGAATCTTAATAGATCTCACATTACTAGGCTGTTACCAGCCCAATCCAGAAAGGAATGAATAATGCTTAAATCATTAAGCCATCAGGGTATTTGAGGAAATGGAAAGCATTCATCCTATCTAAGAAATCAATTCCACAAAAATTGTTCTATTGTCAAACAATCTGTGAAAGCAAGTCCATTAGTTTTGGGGGCTTTTTAAGCTAACAGGGTTTTATCAAGACGACTTCTTTTTTAACTGTGTGATATTATGTACATTATTTCAATGTAAGTTGACCTAGAACATTCGGATAAGGTGTATTCAGGGCAAGTGCTAGCACATAGGCTGCATTCCCAGATTAGTCCATTCTTATTTATAACCGGTGGCCACAATCCTTTCTTCTTACTACCTGCTGCAATAGCACCTCAAGTTATTTATCTGGGTGACTGCATTCTCAGAATAACAAGGATTCTGAGTAGATGCTATGGCTGAATGAAGGTAGAATCACAATTTGGCAGCAGCCTGGAAAGAGAAGATGAGGAAACTTAGTGGTCCATATAGCCTCATGGATTCATATAGGGTGGCTTAGATTTCAGGAAGTCCCAACTCAGAAGGAAATGTTAGAATATTTTGCCATATCTCTGGTTTGCCACAGGAGATATACTTTACCCGAATATCCCTTTTCAAGACCAATCACTTTGTATAAAGCATTTCAGACTGAGCAGGAGATTAGCTGAAGGCAAAAAAGAGCAATATTTGAGGCTCTTGTAGTGACAAGAACACA
Source organism: Chionis minor (assembly GCA_013398295.1). Lineage (NCBI taxonomy): Eukaryota > Metazoa > Chordata > Aves > Charadriiformes > Chionidae > Chionis > Chionis minor. The sequence continues at coordinate 158,473 of VZSF01002487.1, forward strand.
AGTAGGTGCTATATTCCTCAGCACCTGAGGAATTCCTGATCTGTGAGGCAGAACTTCTCCCACAGAGTCTTTCACAGTCCGAGTTGGGAAAAAATGGTTTTATGGCATCAGACCTGGTGATATCCCTGGTCCCAAGAATTCAATTGTAGTAAGTTTCCTTCTGAATCTCTAGGATCAGGTGTGCTTCACATCTTTGCCCTGTGCCCATCAGCTTCTTTGGCTGTTGCTGGTCACTAGAAAATTCTTTTTCTGCATATGACTCTTGGGATACCAACTATACAATCAATCTGTAAATATACTATTTTGTTAGAGCATACCAGTTTTCTGAAAGCCTAGGATGATGTGGAGGGCAGCTGAACACTTATTAATAGAATCATAGAATCATAGCATTTTTTGGAAAAGACCTTTAAGATCATCAAGTCCCACTGTTAACCTAGCACTGCCAAGTCCATCACTAAACCATGTCCCTAAGCACCATGTCTACATGTCTTTTAAATACGTCCAGGGATGGGGATTCAACCACTTCTCTGGGCAGCCTCTTCCACTGCTTGACAACCCTTTTGGTGAAAAAATTCTTCCTAACATGCAACCTAAACCTCCTTTGGCACAACTTGAGGCTGTTTCCTCTTGTCCTATTTCTTGTTACTTCTCTTGGGGAAGAAACCAGCACCAAACTAGCCAGAACCTCCTCTTTCAGGTAGCTGTAAAGAGCGGTAAGATCTCCCCTGAGCCTCCTGTTCTCCAGGCTGAAAAGCCCCAGTTCCCTCAGATGCTCCTCAGAAGACTTGTGCTCTAAATCCTTCACCAGCTTTGTTGCCCTTCTCTGGACACGCTCCAGCACCTCAATTTCTGTCTTGTAGTGAGGGGCCCAAAACTGAACACAGTATTCAAGGTGTGGCCTCACCAGTGCCGAGTACAGGGGGATGACCACTTCCCTAGTTCTGCTGGCCACAGTATTCCTGATACAAGCCAGGATGCTGTGTGCCTTCTTGGCCACCTGGGCACACTGCTGGCTCATATTCAATTGGCTGTGGACCAACCCCCCCAGGTCCTTTCCCACCAGGCACCTTTCCAACTGCTCTTCCCCAAGCCTGTAGGGTTGCATGGGATTGTTGCCACCCAAGTGCAGGACCCAGCACTTTGCTCTGTTGTATCTCAATACAATTGGCCTTGGCCCATTGATCCGGCCTGTCCAGATCTGTCTGTAGACCCTTCCTACCCTCAAGCAGATCAACACTCCTGCCCAACTTGGTGTCGTCTGCAAACTTACTGAGGGTGCACTCGATCCCTTCTTCCTCATCATTGATAAAGATATTAAACAGAACTGTTTAATATCCCCAAGTACTGAGCCCTGGGGAACACCACTTGTGACCGGCCACCAGCTGGATTTAACTCCATTCACCACCACTCTTTGGGTCTTCCAGCCAGTTTTTTACCCAGCACAGAATATACCCGTCCAAGATATGAGCAGCCAGTTTCTCCAGGAGAATGCTGTGGGAAACCATGTTAAAGGCTTTACTAAAGTCCAGGTAGACAACATCCACAGCCTCGCCCACTAAGGGGGTCATTTTTTCATAGGAGGAGATCAGGTTAGTCAAGCCGGATCTGCCTTTCTGACTACCCATGCTGACTGGGCCTGATCAGCTGGTTGTCCTGTACTTGCCACGTGATGGCACTCAAGATGATCTGCTCCATAACCTTCACCAATATCAAGGTCAGACTGACAGGCCTGTAGTTCCCTGCATCCTCCTTCTGGCCCTTCTTGTAGATGAGCATCACATTTGATAACCTCCAGTCAACTGGGACCTCCCCGGTTAGCCAGGACTTCTGGTAATTGATGGGAAGTGGCTTGGTGAGCACCTCCGCCAGCTCCCTCAGGACCCTTGGGTGGATCCCATCTGGCCACATAGACTTGGGTGTGTCCAAGTGGTGTAACAGGTCGCTAATGCTTTTCCCTTGGATTATGGCGGCATTCTGTTCCCTGTCTTCCAGGTCAGAGGACTGGGTACCTGGAGAACAACTGGTCTTTCTATTAAAGACTGAGGCAGAGAAGGCATTAAGTACCTCAGCCTTTTCCTCATCCTTGGTCACTATGTTTGCCCCCTCATCCAATAAAGGATGGAGATTCTCCTTAGCCCTCTCTTCGTTGTTAATGTATTTATAGAAATTAGGTCCTACTTCTTTCAGTTCACATCTGCCATACCATTTCTTGAAGAATACGTATTTGTTATCCCATTACCTTTAACTTAAATTATATGCAATCATAATATTTGAAAGAGACAACACAGGTAAAGATTTTTATAATAAATGTAGGCTAAGGAATCTTAAGAAAATCACTGATGGTGTCACTTTTGCATAAGCGTTAAAGGGTGAAGTAAACTTTCCTCAGGTAAAAATGAAAGTGTAAATAGTAATAGAATCCATCATGTGATGCCCAAGATTACTTAGGTACAACCAGTACCTAAGTAATCATATTACATATCTGAATTCCAAATGACACCAAAATAGCACATTTAAACTACCACGTACAAACACAATGAGCAAATAAACCATGCAACACATTTGGCTTGATAAGCAGAGTTGCATCAATTAACTTCAAACAAAACTTTCTAAAGGTGTGATATAACATTTCGCTTAAGAACAACATGATGTGAGCNTACTTAGGTACAACCAGTACCTAAGTAATCATATTACATATCTGAATTCCAAATGACACCAAAATAGCACATTTAAACTACCACGTACAAACACAATGAGCAAATAAACCATGCAACACATTTGGCTTGATAAGCAGAGTTGCATCAATTAACTTCAAACAAAACTTTCTAAAGGTGTGATATAACATTTCGCTTAAGAACAACATGATGTGAGCTGTGTGTTTTACATCTCTGATCAAGCTGGAATTCAAACTATTCAGGCAATCTGTTGGAGTCCTGGTCAAGTGCCGCTTGAGCCTCACATTGGGCGCCAATAAATCTGTCATGGTTTGGGCCGTACTGGCCAGTGAGGCAAATGACAGATGCTGTCCCCCACCTCCCTCACCAAGGAGAGAGGGGAGAGAGAGAAGGAGTCTTATGAGTTTAGAAGAAACTAAACTACTTTAATGAAATATTAATAACAAAATAATAAAAAGGAAATAATGAAATATATACAAAACTGGATCAAGCTCTCAGGATGATGATTACGTCACCAGCAGGCACTGGGAAAGTCGTAGACTGGACTCAGTGACAGATGGGAACTGGATTCCAGATCTACATTCAGGAATGCAGGTATTGGGATCAAAGGCAGAGGAACAGAATCCTCCTCGGACGCCGGCCATTGAAGAAAGAGGGCTGACCCTTTGGTTCCTCAGCTTTTACACTGAGCATGAGGCAGATGGGATGGAATACCCTGTTGGTCAGTTTTGGGTCACCTGTCCTGCCCCCTCCTCCCCACAGGTGGGACCCCTCTATGCTTTTCTGCTTCTGACTTGGTCTAATGCCTTTTAATAGAATGTCCCGACTGGCCTACTGCAATCTTTTTCACCTGGGAGACAGCATTTTTCATCTTTTAATAGAACTTTTAAAGAAGTTGAGTAACATCTCCACTCCTATGAGGATAGGCTGAGAGAGCTGGGGCTGTTCAGCCTGGACAAGAGAAGGCTCTGGGGAGACCTGATAGCAGCCTTTCAGTATCTGAAGGGAGCCTACAGGAGAGCTGGAGAGGGACTCTTTGTCAGGAAGTCTAGTGATAGGACAAGGGGTAATGGTTTTAAATTGGAAGAGGGGAGATTTAGATTAGATATTAGGAAGAAGTTCTTTACTGTGAGGGTGGTGAGGCACTGGAACAGGTTACCCAGGGAAGTTGTGGAGGCCCCGTCCCTGGAAGTGTTTAAGGCCAGGCTGGATGGGGCTTTGAGCAACCTGCTGTAGTCAGAGGTGTCCCTGCCCATGGCAGGGGGGTTAGAACTTGATGATCTTTAAGGTCCCTTCCAACTCTAACCATTCTATGATTCTATGATTCTAACATAATTGGTAATCTCATTAATTGTTTGAAATGTTATATCCTGCTAGCTCTCTTTTGAACCTCAAGACATTGAAAGATTCTGCCTTTGCTGGAACTAATACTGAATCTTTAGCTGAGTTGATCCCAAATCAATCCTTTATCCTGATCAAAAGTGGGTGACAGTCTTGCTCCTGTTCCATGCTTGGAACTAGATGATCTTTAAGGTCTCTTCCAACCTAAACCGTTCTACAATTCTATGATTATTAAATCTATACTGGAAGAATGTATAACATAAGGAAATTAAGGCTCCTATGTTGTGTTCTTCAACTTTGGTTGTCCTTCTGGCTTTATTCATGGCAGCAGAAGCTCCTCTTGAGCAGCACTATGGTCCAAGAAATAAGGCATAATCATAGACTCCAGAGGCTTACAGTCTCGAGTGACCAGTTCACCAATTTAAGCGAGGTGGGATTTCTGTACATCTGTTTCATTACATGTGCTGTTGCCAGACATACTTCATATTCATTGCTAGCAGGCTCTTCCTTTGACAAGCCAGACAGAATCAGTTTTGCTTCTGTTTTACAGCAAGAAAATTGATGCCTCTCCAAAGGCCAGACTGCTTTGGAGTCTCGGCTCTGGCAGTGGCTGGATCCAGACCTGAATTACAGGTAGTTTTGCTGAGCTCTATGGAACAATTGTTATAAAAACGGGTGTAAAGTAAGAGAAGGATTAAGATATATCCATTTAGGCAAGCCAATAAAATCCTCTACTGAAGTGATTAAGTACATACTTTTTAAAAAGCAGAATGGATGCTGCTTATTCTTTTGTCCCATTTTCTTCGCCTTTGCTTTGTAGACCATACAGAGTTTATTCACTGTATATGGTAGCTACAGAGTAAAGCAAAATTTTGATGTTTCATTGATTGTCTTCTGGAGGAGAATTGTCAGACTATAAAATTCTGATGATTTTTCCAACAAAATTAATAAGCTTGCAATGAAAAACGAAAAAAAAAACCCTCTCAAAGTTTTATTTTATCAGAGGAATAAAACAGCTTATTTCATATGAAAGCTGTCTTTTTGGTCCATTTCTACTGTATTTAACCTGCTGCAAGACATTTTAGCTCAGAATAATGGAACGAGATGACTAATTTATTTTTGTTTTGTTTATCAAAAAGATAAAGTCTAAGTTAAGCCACAGTTAGCAACAAATGCACTTAAATACATCAATGTAAATTCTTTTTTGTGTCCAGTATCACAAATTTACTTCAATGTAAGGAAAGGCTATACAAGAAGATGCTAGAGTAGAGATAGTACATCAATGTATTTAAATCACTTATGGTACCTTTATATTTTTTCGTCCCTTCCTCTCAATTAAGTGTCCATTAAAAACCTATTTTGTGGAAATCTTTAAGAACATACATTACTATCAATATATTCAATGTTGTATATATCATCCCGTTTATAAGTTTCATGTCACAACTCATGTGCCTAAAGTAAAACGTATACACACATTTGCAGGAACATAGGCTTTTATGACTAGCTTTGATCCACTGAACACTCCAGTAGTTCCTGTAGAAATAATGTATTTGGTGGTAAAGCCAGGAAAAAGACATATTTTATAGGTGCAGAAGGGGGAAAGTTGACTGAAATGGTAACTGACAATAATTTTCAGCGTTTTCAGTCCATTTCAATAACTTAATCTTAGTACAATTTTAAGCTATGACAATCACCTTGTCTTAATATCTTTTCTCCCCTGCTTTGAAAATGGACTTGTGTACAAGAAGGCACAAGTAATAAAATAGCTAAATGTTTATGATTTTTGTCACAGCACTGCAAAGTTGCATCCTACATGTTTCCAGCTTATTTATTGAAGGAATAACTGGCTTTAAAGCAAAATGATCTGCCAGTATGTCCTACTACTGCTTGCAAATAGATAAAACTATCAACAATATTATTTTCTTTTTCTGATTATATTCCTGATATTTGATGTACATATCAATACTTCTAAAGTTTTGTATACAAAGCCCCCAGCTAACTATTTCTAATTGGGTCTGTTCCAGTTTCACTGTCAAAAAATGTCCATATTCCATAATTGGTGTATTGTATTCTATAACAAGCCACCTCCCTCCCAAGCAACAGAACCTCTTAAGAATTATTTAGCTATGGATTTTGTTCTAGTATCTCATCTATCTCATACTGTCACTTTGAAAATCACAGTGTTGTTTTTTTACCCCAATGGTTTTACAGCTAACCTCCAGTGATTAGATCTATTTCATAATGAGTCCTGTGTCTAGAATTCCAAGGAGTTTCCTCCCTTTGTTAAGGAGTGATTTATATCTGTGCTTTTCAGGGAGCGAAGTTGAGGCTATACCTTCCTTTCCCTGCTGTTCCAGAAACTGGCAAATTTCTACTTGCTTGTATTCCAATATTGTTAAGGTTTAGATACTCTTAAAAACACATATGATGGCACAGTTCCCAATTTATGGAAGAGTTTTGTGGCTAGTTGTGTCATAAAAGGGAATTATTTAATCTGTACTCAGTTTTCACTACTATTTCTTAGAGTCTTCAGCAGAACAGAAGAGGAAAAAGACTTCTTGAAAATGACAGTTTAATTACAAGAAAGAAAAACTGATCTGAAGACTTGGGGCAGGTAGACCAGGAACTAAGTTTATCTTGTTCAAGGTGTTTACTAGATTTTAGGATTATGGTGACCATGTGTCAATTGTGACTAATAAACATAGTACACTGGACGTAAATGGAGGTATATATATTTACTTTGCTGCATTTGATACGAATGCATGTTTTTATTCATGGAGATGTGTGCAGACTATGGAAAGAAAAAATAATATAGCTGACTTACTACATGACATGTAAACTTTGGACATTGAAGGAAATAGGCAAAAATGATTATGCACTGTGTTGTAAGACTGATTCTACATGTTGGAAAAGCATATGCATCTGTAGCTGAGGAAGTTTTACTGCTGCGATGATATTTGCAGAGAGTGTAAAATAAATAGTTTAAACAATTCAGATTAATCAAAAAATGTCAAAATCCCCAAAGGAAGTTTTTTCATAATAATTAACATAATAAAGATTTCAGGCAAAAACGTTACAATTGGCTGCAAAATCAAATTATAAATGAATAAATCATCCTGCAAAATGCACTGTTAAAAGTCTGTTTTGAGACAGCATAACATTATGTGAAGGCTACTTATTTTTTCTCCTCAAAATAGAGGAGGAGCTCCTACTGCTAATATAAAACAGTCCTTTGTCTGGTTCAGGCAAAATGTCACTGAAAAGATGGAGAGCCCAAAGTGAGCTCAGATCAGCAGCAATTTTACGCACCTATGTGGTCTTCTGTGTTAATATTAACGATCTGTAGTTAAATGACTTTGCATTCTGGGAAACTGGGCTACAAGGACACTTATAATTAATGGTAATGTCTGCACAAAAATTATTTTGGGGAAATCATTAAGGATGACCGATGACGTTGGAAACACAGAAAGAAGATAATGAGTCCTTTCTTAGTGAGCAGTTGTGTATCTATAAGGACCTCACTTGTCCTCACTGTTTAATATGAGAGTATTGTTCAAGTGTTTGTGTGTTTGGGAAAAAAAAAAAAGTCATTTTCCAGAAAAGGCATTTGAGGAGGACTGTGGACTCTTTTACTGTTACAGTATTTTAAATGAAGGAAATTACAATTTCAGTGTGATCTGGAGGACAAAGTCATCCTAGGTGTTAACAGAGACTCAACAAATGAAATTCTGATGTCAGAAGAACTTCAGGATAAGGGGATATTTATTGCTTGCAAATGGCCAGAGAAAACTGAATGCAAGAAACTTTAGTCTGTGAAAAAAAATTACGGGAAAAAAAAATTTTCCCACTGCACTGCTGGTGATATTTCAGTGATCTAATCTAAGGATTATTACTGCACAAGGAGGAAAACTTGACCTCATTCAAGCATCTTTAGTTTTAATTTGTTCCTTGTTGCATGCTTTGCATTTCTCCACAGTTGTTAATAATCTTTTCCTTTATTCTAGACCATCTTATTGAGCCCTGGAGATGCTACTACAATGACAGGTAGTCAGAGACATGCATCAGGGAGAAGTTTTCCCCTTTGATTTTGTGAGGCAGCAAATGATGAAGTAGGCAGTGGTTTACATGAGGACAATACTGCTGAAGGCAGCAGATGGAGGCAGAGTGCAATAAAAATCCTATTATGTTGTACTCTAGTCTCCAGCCCAGGGGCACCCCCGGCTATTCAGTGCAGTCACACTGCTGTATGATTTGTGAAAGAAAATTGAAGCTTGTCCCAGTGGCCAAAGACAAATGGAAGACCAGAGTGGAAGTGTTTTTCTTGGATAAAGAAAGAGGATGGCCTCTGAGTTGGCTTGAGGTACCTGCTGTCCACACATGCCTCTCAGAAGTACATACAGAGAAAACAGGTATTTGTTGAAAGCAAGAGATGGCTGGCTAGGGCAGTAAAAAGTTCATGGCACAGCTGCCTTCTTTCCTATGACTTGACTGTGGAAGGACAAGCTGCCTGCTCCATCTGTTGGAGGGTTTTCGGGGTATTGGCGGTTACTGGGAACATTGCTGGGACACATGATCCTGCACACGAAAACTAGGAAAAGTATACGGTAATACGCGCAATACATGTATTTAGAAGATGTTATCTTATATATGTTAAAACATGTATTCAAAAATGCCTTGTAAATGTCTTCATAGACTTTAGATTTTACCCTGATTTTGCAGGTGAAAGAAGAGAGGTTTGGAGAAATCCGATTTTTTTTTTTTTTTTCCTTCTTGTCAAAACATCTAAAGAGCAAAGGAAACAGAGGGTTTCTCAGACCAGCCAGAGGAGGAAGAGTTGTCATCATTCTTCTTTTGCCAAATAGCTCACAGGGTAAGGAATGCTTTGAAGATATTTTCTCCTGCAAATGTGATGTAACCAGCAAGTTGAAGTAGGCTGACCAGATTACAAACAAACAGCTCTGAGAAACTGTTGAGGTTTCTGGAGTGTAGGAGTGGTATGATACCTCCCAGCAGGTAATGCTGGAGGGATTACCCTTCTGCTCCATCTTCTGCCGCTGTTGGGAATGACTTAACTCCCAGGACTTGCAGGTTTGGGTCAGGAAGATGGGAAAGGGGGAAAATGCCCTAGTCTGAACATAAAAAGAATGTCTAAAATGTTTACAGAACAGCAACCAATGCTCTGTGGGGCACCTTAGGGGTAAGGCTGGAAAGGTTTCAGCTGGGGAGGGGGGAACCAGCTGTTCCTCGTCTCCTTTCATGGCTTTCAGCTGCAAGTCACTTCAGCCGGTAGTGGAGTATGGGAGACTGCGCTGTGTGGAGAGGCTCCATGTGCATGCTGGGAGAGGTCTGTTGGTTTTTATTTTTGCTTTGCTTTACTTCCCCTGTAATTCCTGTTGGGTGGTGGAAAGGTGGCTGTCTCTCTTTGGACCACGGAACTGCATTAAGGAGCTGTCCTTAAAACTTGCTGCAGCAGGATGGCACAAGAAGATGTTCAAGTCTGGCCTAAACCTGCATTTTGCTATATGTTTCTGAAGGTCAAATTCTGTCCTCCTACATCTGTGTAAGTTATTTGGGCCTTTCCAGTATTTGGATATAACAGAGAGAGGAAGTTAGCCAGACATTACATTTTATTTCCTTTCTTACCCCGTGTTTTGTCATTTTTTTAAGTGATTGACTGGAAGGAGTTTAAAGAGGATGCATTACTATTTAACTGTGCTGCAACAAATAATTGATGTTTTCAAAGTTTTCTTTCATTCAGACTGGTCTGGAGCTCTCTAGCATAGTTTATTTTTGATTATAGAAATTCATTTCAGTTAAATCATTCCTTTATCAGCAGGATCTGCCCACATTTGGTTAGGCTAAATAGCTTTAGAAACCACAGTGTTTTTTCCAATTGCTTTGAATCAAAGTTGTATTAAAAAAAAAAACAAAACAACTTTTGCTGAGATTGAGCTGGATCTCATTAATACAGAAAAATTATATTAAGGGGTCTTTAATGTGTAGCTGTGATGCTGTGCTAGTCAGCCTCAGCTCAGCTTTGAGAAAAGACTTCTGATTCTGCAGTCTTCCCACTTGCAGTTTTGTGTATGCTGGTGACCCGGAAGCTTCTACCTGGTCTTTCCTTTTGTCTCTCTTGATCACCAGTGTCCATTCATTCTTCTAGTGCTTTACAATACCTTATCTTTTGGCAGGTAAAGATAACAGATCAGAAATGAAAAAAAATCTGTCTTATTTTGTCAAACAGCTGCATTTATTTTGTTGACATGTCTGCTGTTACTGAATGGCTTCATACTGCTACACAAGGCACACTATGTTTATTTTATGAATCCTTCGTTGAACTTGTCTGATCTTACTTGTAATTGTATATGCCACCAAATGTTATGGGGGGTCTTGGGGAGGAGGGGGAAGTTGCGCAGTTATAAAATAGGGGTGGCCTTTAGGATTTTTGATACTGTGATAATTATTTTTTTTCCAAATTAATCCAGCAATAGAAAGGGAAATGCAGGTTGATTTCAAGGCCATTTTATGTACAGCTCTTCAACACAGAACTGACAAAAGACTTTAGGAACAGTGAGAAGGACCTGTAAGTGACACTAAAAAAGCTTTTTTTAATGTACCAGTAACACTACAGTCCTGTATACCACCCCAATATATAAGAAGGTGGTAAAAGCATTCTGGAGATTTATAGGGATATTTTTCAACTCCAGGTCATGTTCTGAATCTCTTTGCTCCTGCCAGTAATTGCGTTTAAGTATTGTGACGGATTTACAGGACTGCATCTTAGCTCTTAAGAACAAGTCAGATGTCATGAGTCAAAACATCCCCATAGTCATGTATTTATTAGCATATTTCCTTCTGAAGTGTTTTTCTAGTTCTTGGTAAATAAGTACATTGTCTATGTTCTGTTCTGATAGTTGCAAATCTTACCTGTTTTATTTATGTGTCTGATTAGTCCCTCTGTAAGACTGCATTCCTAAATTACCTCCCATGTGTTTCTCCTGATGATGGCCCTAATTTTGGTGCTGAAGAAATGCAGGAAGATTTTTAGTGCTTCATGGACTGGAGATCGTATACTGTGTCTATTAAAACAATTCCTCTCCCTTATTTTGTAACATTGATTCCTGCTTTAGCCAATTAATAAATTGGCGAAAATACTGAATTAATACACTGTACCAATTCTTAAAATTTATTCCAGGTGAGGAAGAAATGACAATGTGTTTGAGACTGTATCGGTAATGTTTTAGTATATCAGTAGATTAAATTCAGGAACTCGCCATTCAAAAATCATTTATAAAGACTTCAAGTTCACTTATCTTTGTGGACTTCTGTTTCAGCATAAATAATCCTTGTCATAGTGCTGAACCTTTGAGGTTGGTGCCCAGAGAGAGGGAAACTATAGATGTAAAGTATTCAAAAGAACTTGATTTTTAAAGATGTACTATATTGTATGTTGCTAGTACAGTCCTGTTATCTCTGATTACTCCTTTTAATGTAGGTTTGAGGTTGGGAAAAGGAATAAGAATCATCAGGCTGTATGCTTTATGTTGAGACTTTATTTTGCAGGCACTGGCTCTGACTTGGGTTACCAGAGTAATGTGGCCTATTACTCTGCAGCGAAATTCTGCCCTCTTGCACAACAGTCCTAAATTATGTTGGCCAAATGTATTACTGTGTAAGAAATACATAAAGTGGAATTTTCTCCCTGGTAGTCTTAGCATTTCTAAGAGATGCTTGGTTCAAGTGTTAGGAAGAAGAAATCCCTATGTTCAAGGAAATGAACCGGAATATGAGATTATTTCTTGTGCCAGTCAGCACACAAAGGGTGTGTTGTGATTTTACTGGGAGTTGATTGAAACAGCAGCTTTTCACAGGTGACCTAGATCTGAGTCTAAATGGACAGCTGTTACAAGAACACACATGGCACCTGTAGAACATTGCTCTGAAGTTTTTCTCCTTTGTTAAAAAGATCAAAAGGACTAGCTCTTAGTTTTAGTGTAAATATACCTCTGTTTTCTTTTTTTGTTTGCACAAAATTCATGTCAGTTTCAGAACCTCTATCCATATTGCTGTACATTAGAACTCTGAATCCTGTTCTTTGCACCCTGTTCCCCAAATGAAGGATCTGGATCCAGGTTTGGATCTGAACCTCCATGGATCAGTCATATATTTGAACCCTAAATCCATGTATATATATAAACACATGTATGTTTGTGTGTATATGAGTTTATGTAATTCTCTGTAGGAGCATGCAATTCTCAAATTCTGGGAGGAAAAAGCAAAAACAATCTACATCTTCAGCTAGAGTTGGGCATACCCTGCTGTGATCAGAGGAATGATTACAGCTCATGACATGTCAAAGCTGTCCAATTAAAACTAGTATATACATGCACCGCAGTAGGTCTGCACCAGAGCAGACTTTAGCAACTGAGTATATGCTGGGGGTTTGTGAGCCTGCTGAACTACTGTGCTTTGCTACCCTGTCTAGGATAGAGCTGGCTACTTCAGGTACACCTAAAACACTCTGTCACAGCACAGTATTGACAGATTGTTTTGAAGTTTCTGTGTTATAAGCTCTTAATATTGTATTAATCCTTACAACACTGAAGACTGGGCTCATCCTTGAGATTCAGTGCTTTTACTGTCAGTGTCTGTCTGTCCCTCCCCTGCATTGACCCCTCCAATTTGATCTGCCTTCCAGATGTTTGCTCTTCCTCTGTCTCATGAATATCTGTTACTATGTGATTTACTTTTAAGATACTAGATCTCACTTCTATGGTGCTGACCCTCCCCTTCAGTTCTCTCCATCACACTGTCCTTTAGTGCCACCATGTACGTCATCAGTTTCCTCTGTGTCAACCATGTGGAAATCACCTGAAGTAGTCAGGATTAAGTGCTTCAAACAAAAGGGATAAATTTTGTTGTTTGACGTTGTTTGCTGCTCCTCATAACCAATGGTCTCCTATCTATGAAAATATTCTTCTAGGACAGTTTTGAACAAGTTCTAATTATGGAGTTAGCTGGAAAAAATCTGATGGTATCTTGGACTGTCTTTCTTCCTTGCATTTTTGAATCTCTTCTCTCAAACACAGCCCATCAAGAATTAAACATTCTCAAGGGGGTGGAAGAACATATTAATAAGGAAAGATAAAAGTAACTAAACACGAGAAGTTTAGCCAAACAATTTCCAAGATGGACTGTGATGGCTTTGTATTTGTTACATGGAAATTCCAGGGAGAGTGAAGAACTCAGACTTGGAAAAAATGGAACCATAACTGGGAATAGTGGAATTGAAAAGTCCTAGCCAAAACATCTGGGGGGGAAAAAATTGCTAATGGTAAGATGTATTATATTGTTGAATAGTTTCTCCTGATTAAACCCTGTCATTTGAGGTTTTCCTTTTTTAAAATAAAGGTTTTGAAAAATAGAAAGTGTATGGAAGAAATCTTGCACAATTGGGGATGTATTGACCTGAGTTCCAACCTGCTCTGGAATTGTATGATATGTTTAGAAAATCAACAGCTGAATAAAATGTTTTTGTTGTGATTCATTTTATCACTTAATTCATAGATTTTTAGGAATGTCGGGTTACATCAAACCTGCATAATGCTCAAGCACAGACAGCCTCTTTTGCACAAGGGATGTGACATATGCAGAGATGCTTGAGTTGGGACTAAATAAAGTAGCTTTATAGTCAAAATGCTCTGTCTGCATGCACACTGCATCCTGCTGTCCAAGCTAACACAGCCTGTCTCCAAGGAAGTCACGGTTAACTTTGGCAGTTCTGAGCTTGTGTTGGTATACTGATGGGGTTGCCAAGATGGATCAGGAATATGTGTGTTCATTTGCATGAATTTGTGGCCTGAGACAATGCTCTGAGTTATACCCACTTGTGATGGCTGCATGTTAACATGATCTAGTTTGATAAACCCATCAGTGAATTAAGCTAGAAAACTTCTTGGGTCTCATCCAGAAGACCGATGCCCTAAAACTTCATCACCTGCGTCTAAAAGAAGGTATTTGTTCCCCAAAAGTGACTGTTTCAAATACTTTAACATCCTTTTCCTTAGGCCACATACTGGTTTTAAGTACCTGAAGATACAGTTTCACATGCACGGAGACGAACTTTCTTGAAAGTGATGAAGAAAAAAAACCCAACCAGATACTAAGTTTCTGCCTTTCAAAAAGCTATAACAGGGGTCCGAGAGCCTTATAGAGAGAGAGCTGATTGCCTTTATCCAGAACACCCTACACCTTTTGCCTCTTGTTCTGAGCACTTTCTTTTACATTGCTTATCTTTTATGTTTATTTTGTCAAGGTTTAAACACTGAAAAAAAGACACATATTTCATGTCTCAAATGGGATGCAATAAGAAGCAGTTTTATTTTCCTGCTATTTTTTGTATGCTGTCAGTCTTCTCTTCTTTGCCATGATTTTTAGATGTATAGTTGAACAAAGTTCCCTTCATCTTTGTCATGGAAAGAAGCTTGGTGCCACTATTCAGTTTTGCGTACTATCATTCTCACAGTGAATATGCAGTTATTTTTACATGTAATTACTTAGCAAACCTAATTCATGCGAGTTCACTAATTGTACATATTTGATTGTTAAAACTGCCTGTGTTAATTTTCAGAACGCTAACTCCAATGTTTGAGCCAGGAACACTTGTTCAACATCCGCTTTAATATTATTGGGAAAGGTTAGGTTTACCCATGGCATCCACCAACAGTAATACACTAACGTAGTCTCTGCAAAGGACTTTTGTTCTGGCTAGCTGACTTGGCTTTTCTGAAGACCTCAACACCTCACAGGTATTAACCCGTCTACTGATCTGGATGCTCAAGTGAGAACTAGTTTCTGCATTTTAACAAGAAAGCTTTATTTCCATTATAAAAGAAAAAAGAATCCACTTGTAGTTAAACATCAGTAGAATGATCTTTCTGAACATTTGGTTCAGGAAAACAAAAGAAAATAAGTAGCTGTCATGGCAATAATATGTTGTATTTTTATAGTAAGGAAGAAACAGTTTCTGTGTCAACGTTCTGTGGGCTATATATATATTTTTTTCCTCTCTCAGGCCTGACTGTCATGCTACATACTCTAAGCAGTCCAACCTCACTAACAAACCACATGTTGGATTGATCTAGGAGTTCCTTCTCCAGTGTCATGTACAATAGGAGCAGTGGAATAAAGCACACTAATCTCCAGCTGAAACTGACATCTCTTCCTCAAAAATCCTCTTATTTTTCTTTGGACTCCCATGAAAGTCAAGTTTATAGAATAATGAACTCCAGGAAGGAGCTGGAGCTCATTTACTATTTGAATAGCACAAAATCTTTCATAATAGGTTCACATTATTCAGTGTGCAGCAAAATGGAGCTGGTGCAAAAGTCCTTTTTTTATAAATAATTCAGTTGTTTGTTACCACGAGAAGAGATTAATTTACAAATTGTTCTTCTTTCCTGTTCACAATTCCAGAACTGCTAGTCCACTTGTCTCTAGCTACTGTGTGCAATTACTGTGCAGGCTGCCAGGAAGAGAAACATGATGAAATACTGTGTCCTTCAATTAACAATGGCAGATCAAATGGAAAGTATTACTAAGAAAACATTTCCCAGCTATTCTTCTCCAGAAAACACAAGTGCAATTAGGAACAAAACCAGAGACATCCTCTGTACTGCCTGTCGTAGGGCATAGTTGTTTGAAACAACCTGCTCAGGGTAAGAAATAATCCTGACAAAATTTAGACCAGTGTTACAAAATGCAAGACGGCCACCCTGGAACTTTTTGGTTCCTAATGCTTTATTAATTAACGTGCAGGTTTTAGTGTGTTTATCCTCCTAAGCATGCCTAGAGATAATGAGGTGCTATTTTTGATGCTTAACCTGATTAAGAGGGTGAAGAGTTGCGGGGAAGTCATAAGAGACTAGGACAGCAGGCAATGGGACCAAAGGAATTCCAAGGGTGGTAGCTCAGAACTATATCAGTGTCATTCCTTGGCTGTCTTCTCCTCCTTCCTGTAGGAGAAAGTGTCAGCACAGATGACATGGAGACTTGGGTACCCTACACTTAGGTAAAACTGCAGATTTGTGTAATCCGTAGCTAAATTGAAAAATAAAGATGCAGTATGTGGAATAATGAGCCTATTTCTTCTAGGATGGTGTAGCCCTGTGAACTGATAGCAGTGGTACCTTAGGGTAGGTATTTCCAGAAGTCCATTCCCTTGATAGAGTTGGATCCTATAGTATTCTGTGGGAGCTATGATAATAATGCAAGAGGCAATATGGAATGCTTTAAAAACAAACTCTGAAAGTTATGCTTAATAAATTTTCAATGCCCAATTAATACCTGCAGCCTTCATAGCCTTCTTCATCCAAAAGGAAGGTTGGTCAAAGGATTGTAGCCCAGTGGTACAAAGGCTATTCGGCTTCAAAGCCAGGAAGAGACCTTTTCTTGGATTCTCTTCTAGTTATTTTGTACCCTTTGAATACAATTGTCTTAAACATGAGCTTAAGGAAGGAAGTGAAGTTTTTATGTCTGTGAGACAAAAATCAAGAGTGTAAACTTCTGCTGCTGTAGCCATTCACTCAGGAGCTGCTCTGCTCCCCTCGTCCTTTCCAGTTTCACATGGCTTTCATCTCATTCCAGCTTTCAGGGTGGTGGTCTGTCCTCTTCCTTCTGATTCCCTCCTCTCTGCTGGAACTTCAGTTGTAGCAGGAAAAAAAGACCCTGAATACTCAATGGGAGGGATCTTGAATTTGTAAAAAAGGACAACTCATTCCCTTTTTAATTTTGTTATTTCTTATTGTAGCTGCCTACTTCAGAACTTTCAAACATGAGTGCAGACAGTTTTGGGATGTCATTTTTGTTCCATGGTTGCATATGTGAAACTTTGCATATTTGGTATTAGACTCTGTATGGAGCCCAAGTGAAAAACATGGAAGTAATGCTTTACGTAATTTTAGAGTATGCTGGTGTTCTGTGAGAAGTTTTGGAAAGATAAGCGGTTGATTCATATGTTTCACATCTCTAAAAGCTAGAGCTAAGCACGTCTTTCCCACTGTCACATTTACCTCTTGTTTCTCCTTGTGGATTTTCTCTGATCAGAGTGTGATTTGCTTGATTTGAATTTTAAAATTAATGAGATGACCTTTTTTTTGGTTGGATAGCTTTGGGCGGTTATATAAGCCTACCAAAAAATCCCGTATGTAGAAAAGGTAACTAAGAATATTTTTGTAGATGAGAATTTATATCTGTGAATACCTATGCGCAACATAAAATAGCATGGAAATGAAATCAAAACAGTGCCCATGTGAGATTTTATAATAAGATCTTATAGAATCTTGTCTTCTACAGTTTGATTAAATCACTATCCTTAGTTTAAAATTTCATTTCGTGAAATAAGAAGAATCCATTTGTATTTTTAAGAACCTATTTTAATCTGCAGTACAGAAAATGACCAGCTTTACTGTCCTTTTATTTGAAAAAAGCAATCTGTTCATAATTTTCTTGTTCTAAGGCTCCCTGGGTCAAATGACCTAGGTTACTCAAGTGATTAGATCCATAACTATCTCTAATTATTTGTTTTATTCCTTTGGCTTATTCATGCTATTATGTTAGATTAAATGATGTTCTAGTTTGAGTACTACTCCAAATTTGTAGAAATGGCAATATCTCATTTTCCTTGGAAACAATCTCTTATCTTTTAGCACTGTGATGTTTGCCTACCTTTACTCCTTGAATACTTTTATTAACTGAGAGCAGACAGCTTACAAACAGGGTACAACTTAGGTATATTTTAAAATACCTGGTCCCTGATGAAAGACTGTAGATCCACTTTGCTGTTCAAAGTACATAATTTTTATCAGTGCCACCAGCAATTAAAACTAGTAATGATTCATCAAAAGTCTTTTAGCAAAATACTCTTAACTCCAAAAGTTTTCATTGTCCTTGCAGCCATTGTTCCATTTACTTTTTTTCAAAGAACATTCTATCTGCAAATATGACACTTGAAGATTTAGGAAGAAGTGACACCTCACATATTAAGAATGTCTCTGCTCTCCCATTAGTAAATGTTATATTATCTTCAGAAAAAGTCTGCTTGGATGAGTATACATCAGACCACGTGATTAATGAAAAGCCAAGAACAAATGTGCGTGCTTCCCTGAGTGTAGGGAATGAGTCTAACACGCTTATCTGATGTTTTCCTCCTCTTTATCTCTTGGGACTCAAATATTATTGTTCACAAATCTCTGTTCTTCTATTTGGTTATTACAACAGTGATTGTTCAGCAATTGAACCAAGGATTGTTTATCTTGCGCATGGCTGGGTTGTTTATAATTACTCCAGGGAGACTTGTTGAAAGCGTTGTGGGTTTTCTAGTCTCGTCATGATTCTGGGAGTACTCCTGTGAATGGGGTCCAGATGCCCAAGGACTCCAGCTACGGCTCTTCAGCGGGGCAGGGTTGCTTCTTGGGTGCCAGGCTCTACACAGAAGAGACTTACTGGGTAGTAAGGCTTGACTGGTGATAGCAGAACCACTTCTTTCTAATAGTCTTGCAGGTGTGGAAGTATGATGGGTTTGGGGAAAAGACGATGTGGTGGTGACAGAGAAATACCAAGTTCAGGCAAGATCTTAGTCTAGGCGTGCAATGAGGATCTTGGGTGCTACCAGCTGAGTCGTGCACTGATGGACAAGCAGGAGGCTCAGTTTTTATTGCTGGTCTTTCTGTAGTTTGTTGCTGACAATGCCAATAAAATAAGTATTACTTCTATATTAATGTTACTATTATAACTGGCATGCTTCAAACTGTATTACTTGTTCAGGCTGTACTGCCCGTGATGAAATCCATGCTCAGAGTATTTACACTGAAACTTTTTCTCTATCACAGCATCACAGAAAGTAGGGCTAGAAAGCATCTTGAACTGTAATCCCTTTATTCCTCTATCCCAAAACAAGGGATCAGTACCTATCTCGGAGCCTAGTGTCACTGGCAGAATTTGGGTTTATTTAATCATGGGTCAGTCTACACGGCACCAGGCCTGCTGGCGACAGATGGTGTACGCCTGTCTCAAAGTGGGAAAAGGACCTTTGCATAGGAGTTAGCAGGGCTCATTGAAAGAGCTTTACACTAGATTTGAAGGGGGGAAGGGATAAAATCAGGCTCACTAGAGATAAGCCTGGGGGTGGCAAATCAATGTTTGAGTGATGGTGTACTGATGAGGTCCTTCGGCCTGCTGTCTCAGTGGAGGCAGAGGATGGAGATCCATGCAGCAGTAAAGACACAAGGGTTATTGATGTGATAGAAACCACAGAAGTGCCTGAGAATGTTCATGTAGAATTAGGGCTTCTCCCCCAAAATAGCCCAACGGAAGGATCAGTAGGGATCAACAGCCCAGTTGAAGTGCATCTACACCAATGCACACAGCATGAGCAATAAACAGGAGGAGCTGAAAGCCATTGTGAAGCAGGAAAACTGATATAGTTGCCATCACAGGAACACTGTCGGATGACTCGTGTAACTGTAGCACTTAAATGGTTAGCTATACCTGAAGCACTTGTTATAGATTCAGCCAGTTCTTTAAAACCTCCAGGTATGGAAATTGTGCAACTGTTTCAAACAGTCTGTTTGAATTGTATGTCCTGTCCTCCTATCTTACGCAAAACAACTCATAGGCCAGGTAGTATTCAAAGCTATAGATGCCCATGAGCTTTCTTATTCTGGTCTCCACTCACGAGAATTCAAATTTCAGTGTTCTGTTAAATCAGTGTAGAGCAGGATTTCTCTCTTGAGGCATGAGTTTTTGCATTGGAAAAGTTTTGCATATCGTGAAAGGCATTGATGCAATTATCAACATGGGTAATGCTGAGCTAAATTTACTTCTTGACGAGCTTGCTTCTTACAAATACCTATATTCTCCTTTCTGATTCAGCTTTCAGTCATGTTTGTGACCAAAAACTTCAATTGCATCCACTTATGTACCTGGATCTCGAGCTGTATAGCTCAGTGTATGTTTTCATCAGAATATTCTGTTGAGATGCTTGTGAAAAATAGAATAATTCAGGATTGCAGGAATTGGGACCAATAATTATAGAAAACTGTAGAGAAAATTTAAAACAATGTAAAAGCTCAGTAGTTTGTACAATATTGAGTGGGTTGTGCTGATCTGCATTTCGGTTTGAACAGTCAGTGTTTAACCGAGACTACAGGAATTATTCTATCAGCATATTTCCACAAGGAATTTTTATTTCTGTGGCCCCAGATAGGGCAGTGAACTAGAGTCCTATAGCATACAAAAGACATAATTTTCTATTTTCTTATTATTTGTGGCTTGTTGCTGTTCTGTATTATATAAAATAGCAGAAAAAGAACAAAATGTGGCACCACCAATCTTCTGTGTTGCTGCACAGAATTCATTAAGTGAAAATGTTCAGATCATAATAAGAAATTATTAGGCTCTGTCATTCCATCGGCAGTGCAGTACCGAGAAACAGCTCTTTTTACAAGAAAGATTGCAAAAAGGACCTGAAGGTGCTCCATGTGAAAACTGAATGAAGACGGTAGTGGAAATGCTTAGCTGAGGGTATTAGTCAGTCATATCTTTAGCTGTATTTGCTTTGTCCAGTATGGCAGTGTTTGGCCACAGATAACATTTTAGAACAATCTGGAGGGAAGTAGTACAATAAATTGGAAACAAATCTATAGCAAGAAATGTTTAGCCATTGAATGTTTTGTGTAGCAGAGCCAAGTCAGGTATATGACCCCGTGGCGTTTTTGTATCAGCTGGAAAAGGAAACAACACCTGGAAACCGAGTGGTTGATGGTGGTGAGTTATCTCTCTCATATTTTTGTCTGTAATGACAGTTTTTGTTTGCCTTTTTGCTTCTTTAACATGAATTTTGCATTGCAAATTGATTTTAAAACAATTTAATTGAGGGTATCATTCTGGATAGAAGCCTTTTCCACCAGATTGACATCCCTTATGTTTAAAAAGCACGAGTACATTGTATACTCTCTGGTGTTTTCTAGCAGGGTAGTTCACAATATTTTGTTAAAATGCACAAATAAGGAGTAGTCCAGGCTGTGTTAAATACAAAATGTGTGACCAGTTGAAAGGTCCATAAGGAGGTAATCAGGTTGAAAACAGAAGAGGAGAGAATGTGGCTTGAGTGTACAAACTGTCCAAGCCTATCTTCCCAGCTATGTGAAGTGCATATCAAATATCCCAAAGCAGATTTAGCTCCTCCTGTCAGGTGCTTTCACCTCTCTTCCTGCTAAAAGTGCTTAAGTGTTGGTGTTAGGTATTTTTTGGCACAGTTTCTGACATGCTGAAGATTTTTCTTTCATTCCGGCACAGGTGGACTACTTGGGCAAAGACTTTCAGAAATAATTTGGGGTGTTACTGTGCTTTTGGAGATCCTTGCTTTGTAAACTGGGTTTGATGCTAGTTTGAGCGAGGGGTGTGGATGTTCAGGTTTGGGGGTTTTTCTTGCTTGATTTCTCATGCACGCTTTAGGTATGTCAGGGTAAACACTTTTCAATAATCTGTCACCTTTGAAAGTCAGGACTTAAAATAGCATTTTCTAATGGATCGATTCTGTTGTTATACTAAAACATAGGGTTATGTTGACACTAGGCATGCAATGTAAGGAGCCATAATTTTGAATCCTCAGTAACATTTTTTCCAAAAATAATAATAATAAAAAACTAAGTCAGTAATATCACAGGGCTGCTATTTTTCAAATAGAGTATGGTATCTATTTAGAGCTCAGAGACAAGTTAATTCAGCAAGCTCTCTAGGGGCGCCTTTGCTAGCATCTAGGTCCCTAGAGAAGTTGTTCAACAAAGCTCTGTATTGCAGCATCTTTCTTAGAGGAGGTTCTCCTTGTTATTCAGGGCAAATTCGGTGCTGAAGTCAGTGGGAAACTTGCCTCGGGGAGAAAATATAGGGTTAC
Source organism: Chionis minor (assembly GCA_013398295.1). Lineage (NCBI taxonomy): Eukaryota > Metazoa > Chordata > Aves > Charadriiformes > Chionidae > Chionis > Chionis minor. Next base: position 180,442 of record VZSF01002487.1, read on the forward strand.
ATACCTATATGCATGGCACTTGAACAATTTTCAAGCCTCAGCTTCTCCCTGTTGGCTTGTCTTTTCACACTCTTTGTATTGCATTAATAAGTATATCTGTTAGGGAATATTTTTTTCTGTTCTGCTAAAACCCCGTGACTTTTCTTTCACTTTCAGTGTGTGAAATTACCATTTCTGTGTTTTGTAATAGGAAAAGTAGTGACAGTACGGTGCGCTTTATGGATTGCTAATATTCATCGAAACCTCTGTATTTTAGGGTGGTTATATAAGGATAGAAAGCATGATCTTTACAAAAGAAATCCTGACAGTCATTTAATTTCAAGATGTCTGAACATTCTGTGACAAATAAATTATTAGAGAAGGATCTGAAAATCAAAATCTTGTGTATATTGCGAAGTGTCAGAGAAACTGTAAATTGGTTTTTGGCTTTTGCTGTTTAGGTTCACATCTAGTCAAATGTATTAGAAAGAATCGCCGTAAAGCTAAACTTCATGATTTGTTCAGATTTAAGTTCTGAAATAAATGGCCTTATTTTGGACAGTGCTGTGCCTGTAGCAGTAATGTTTCCCTGAAATAGAGCTGCTTAGTTAGTCTCTGTTAATGAGGAACAACGGGGGAACAAATAGGCAAAGAAGCAGAGGGCAGAAACTGGACATGGCACAAGAGGCAGCAGTCACAGGACATCACAAGCCTAGCTGGGTGAGCTCTAGGAGAGAGTAGAAAATTGAGACTTTACTGATATTTCTGTAATTATGGTAGATTGATAAAATGGAGCTTAGGATCAGCAGTATAGCTTGTAAACCTAAACCTGTTGTCTTGCCTAGTTATGTGTTTAGACTAGTCCAGATTGTTACTGAGTAGCTCTGTTAAAAGTGAATGTGATCTTGCACCATGTCTGGGCATTTATCTAACTGAGTGCATTCTCTTCAGCTTATCTTCTTGGGCACCTCAGGCTTTTTTTCTTACATTTAAAATTTTCAGTAGTTTTGTTTATTGATTTGTAGAATAGCTTACCTGTATGTCAAAGGACTAACAACTTCACATAGAAAATAACACAGGTAGAATCTGGTTTTAGCAAGCTATCCAAGTAATGTATTTCCAAAGTTGTCACTGTTAATCTTTGTCATTGACTTCTTCAGGACCCAAAGCAGTATGCGTACTCTTCTGAAGTGTAGCTGCTTGAGGTTTTCATTTTACAAAGCTCATGTTACAAAATGTACACATTTTACAAAGAGTGTTTATGGCTCTCTAAATTCCACCATTTGGCTATACACTTTTCTTTTACACATCTTTCCTATAAATTTTCAGATAGTTTGCGGTTCTTCTGGTAAGTCAGGACTGTATTGGGCACTCCATCCTTCACAGAGAGTTTAGAAAATTCTCATATATGACAGCTGTTCTAATTATGCAAAATTTTTGGCCATGGTCTTGCCTGCAGTACAGTTGCAAAAATAAGTTGCAAACAAAAAGTTTATTTCTGTTTTTGAGAGCATATTAAAATAGTATGCATTGTTATAGGACTGATCCCTAATGATCACTCCATAAAATTCTCCATTCAGAATTGGTACATCCTCTGTAAAATTCTGGCTCCAGCCAGCTGGTATTTTGTGAGAACTGGTGGTAGCAGCTGGACTGAGACATACAGATCCTTCACTTTCTTCTAAGCTTTTCCTCAAACATTTGTAAAATTAGCTGTTGCAATAATACACACACAGTTTTTTCACAATTACCAAATTCAACCCAGAACTCTCATTGATCGCCACCTATGGACACAGCAGGGAGTGCAACGTAGGGCTCATTTTGATCTTTGTCCAAGGCATTTATTGCGTGGTGGTCTGTGACTTCAGAGGGTAGACTCAGCAGTAGTTCCTTCTGTTTCTTTTTTTCTCAACTCTAGGAATATAACCTTATCTTACACCTTCTAGGTATTAGATTGGAACCCCTTTTCCAAGGAGTTTTGTCAGCAGCTGGGGAACAAGTGAGTCTTCCCTGTTTGTTCCCTTTCCCTGATTTCACATCATTCACCATTTCCCATGGAACGTATGAGTCTGTGTTTCTCCTGTATCTTTGAACGTGCAATTTCATCTGAATGTGTTTTGCATAATTTATTAGCCTGAATCTTTGTTTAGTTGCCCTGTCGCAGAGGGTCTGCAAACACAATGGCAATGCTTCCTGAGGAATTTCTTTGACGATGGAATAATTCCCGAGTGACACAAACCATTCTCTTTCATCCCTTTAGAGCTGCTAGTCTGCATGTTCCCAGGACAAAAGGAACACAGTTCTATTGCTTCCGCGATTCAGCTAGTCTTTTTCTGGAGGAACTTTATTCCATAGCAGATTCTTCTTTTAATCAGAAATTTGCAACCTAGTCATAGAAGAGGATTAAATGACTGTGCTTCCCTTTCCATTTATATCTCCTAATGGATTTATATTCAATATAGTAAACTGACAGTATGTTTTTCCAATTGAATTTGATGACAGAGATCAGCAGGCAGAGTGTAGCGGTCCATGTAGAGTGGTAAAAATAAGAGATGAAGAAAACCTGAGACATGTAAGAAATTTAGGCATGAGATTAATTAATGAACCTGATAAAATACTGAGTATTTCCTATTCTCCAAAGAATTATAACATGGTGTAGCTGCAATCAATATATGTATTAACAGCTTTTGTTGACTGGCCTAGGGACATCAAGATGTCACTAAAGACAGTTTAGTCTGCAGCTGTGTTAGAATATATAAGCTATACACTAGAATGTGTAAGGGTGAAGAATCATATGGAAAATATTAAATGTCTTTATAGAAACCCACTAAGCTGTATCATTTAGTATAGTGTTTTTTTGCTGGCTATCCTATGGAAAATAACTCATGCAAATAAAAAACGAAAATGAAAATTCTAGAATTTTTTGCCTTAGAAAAGAGGGAAAGAACTGCAATAAAACAATAAAAAAAGTTTTCAGAGAGGGCAGTGTAACAAGGGCACATTCATGAAATTTCAAGGAAGCAAATTGAAAACTGATGAAAAGAACAAAATGTATGGTTGGGCTGGGAAATCCACTGCAGTAAGTTGTGGAAGCCGGGAATTGAGTGAGAGTCAAAAAGGAATGTGATGTTTTATATAGATAACAAAATGAATTAGAATTATCTGAAATGATTTTAGTAACTGTAAAAGTTCTGTTTCCTCTTCCAGAGATTATTTGCAATTTTGTATGAAACAGTAAATGGGTGAAAAATATCCTGGGAACATGAACTTTGACTGGGACACAGCACTGCTATCTATATGCCCAGCTATTGTTTTTTCGTTCTGTATGCCAACCTTCTGGATGCGTTCTTTCCTAGACAGGGGTCCAGCTTCAGAAGGATGACTGGATGACACTTTTTCTCCCAGTGGCTCCCAACTTAGGTGTTATGACACTTTGCTGGGAGGTGGGAAGTGTAAGTTTGAATCCTCTTAGTCTAGTGAGTGGATTTAAGGAAGGTTTCCCCACTCTTTTGGTAACTGCTTAAACTCTGCTCTTTTACAGGAACTACTTTTAATCTGTTAAATTCTCTGAAACGGTCCCTTTTGCAGCAGCAGTGGGCTTTAGGTTTTGTGGATGAAAGGCCTCTCTACACTTGATTCAGATATCTGAGTCCAAGAGAGGAAGAAAAAAATTTAGAGTGTTAGCAATCTGTCCTGTATGATGCCTAAATTGGATTCTCTCTTGGGGATTAGACGGAAAGGAGCAGATGCTGCAGTATGCTACAGGTGGGTGTCAAGAGCCTTAATCTGAGCTGGACCATCTTGTGGGCAGACAGTTAACCCACATGTGCTTTCCTCAGGGCTTTGGACCACTCTGCTCTATCAGGTGCTGGTGACCATAAATGTTAGGATACTGATCTGGATTTTGAAACCGATGCTTCATTCCAAAGTCACCTGCAAAGTATATACTGCAATATAACTAATTGAGTGTTTTGATGGTCATATGCTATGACACTAAAACAACGTATAAAACCAAAGTCATAAACCAATTGTTTCCTCTTAATCTAAATCAAAATAAGGTGAAATCCTTGGTATGGGATCTGATTAAACTTCAGTGTACTTACTGGCAGTCTTTCATTGATTTCAGAGATAGTTGCAGGACCTAAGTCTACAGGAATAAGAAAAAAATTACACTAAAGTTTTCAAAATTAAAAAGAAAATAAAACTCCTCTTTTAACATTTTTCAGTCTCACAGAAACACAAAAGCCATTATAGAGCTGAATGAGTTCAATAGACACTTGCTTGTTAGGCTTACTGCATCATGGACAAGGCAACAGTGAAAAGAAAACTGAGATTCTGTTTTCTTACTACATTTTCCTAGAAGACTTACTTATTTTTTTAAAGCTGGCTCTAAGCTATTAAAATTATAACTCCTAGCTATAAAATACCTCTAACCAAACACTTCAGTTTAAAACAATGATGTCTTTCATTTAATCACCTTCCTCCCTGAGCTGACAATTTTCTCTTATAACAATATTCCTTAATGGCCTTTAAGCACAAATAGAGACTGAAGACAGAGGAAAGAAATAGCCAAATAGCAGATTTATCAAACAGCAATGTGGGTAAAACAAAAACTTCATTTGGGAGTTTGCACGTTTCTACAGCCTCAGGGTTGCAGTATATGTTTCTGTCAACGCTGTTAATGTGAAAAATAGCATTGACATAGTGTAATTGGTACAACAATGTAGCAGTTACACAGTCGTGTATGATAACGCATAATCTTAGGACCATATTCCTGTGAAGAAATGAAATACAAAACTTGAGATATTTTATTTGGATGATTCTGTTGCACATTATACGTCCAATTTATCATACAGATTTATGTGTCTATCTGTGCTCACCCAAGATTAGCTGTATGTTGTCAGCCTCTGCATGTTGTCTGGTAAAGAGCACATTGTAGGTTTGTCAAAATCTCTGTCGGGGAGCTTGTGTCCAAGATTTGTAGTCAGATTTCAGAGTTTCTGACTGTTCACCAGCTCAGCAGGAAATCAAGTAGGGGGAAAAAAGCCCAAGCCAAAATTTTACTCTTTGGTACAGAATATTCAGAAAGTAATGCTATCTTTTTGATGAGGTTATTATCCAGTTCATTTTCACTTTGTTTTTCAAATTCAAGTGTTAATGAAGAAAGTGGTATATTCCAAGATGGGAAAAGTGGAGCAGGGGTTGTACTTCTTTAATCATATCTGACCAAAAGTCCTCATTCTTCCTCATCTCCCCTAAAAAACCCTAAGTCTGCTGTTTTTCACTTTTTATTCTGTATTCCAGTTTTAATCCCTGTCAATGCTTTGTTTCTGGTTGTTTGGTGGTGTGGTGTGTTTGGGTTTTTTTTAAAACATTGGCACTTTAGATCATTGAGTAGGTAGCAAGGCAAAATACCATCAGACATCTCAATGACATAAAATGGTATAAAACTTGGCATATAAAAAGAATGTTGACAATCAGGAAATAATCTCTTTTCAGAAGGAGGAAGAACCAAGAGTTATTTAGCAATTTATTTTTATTGTTCTTACTTTTTTAAGCAACCAGCTGCAGCTGGTTCCTAAAAGGAACCAGTTCTTTCATTAACAATAAGACACGAAGCTTACAAAGATCTAGGTATAAATAGTGCATCATAATTGGTACTCAGCTTTTGCTTTTCTCTTTTATTTTTGATCATTACTTCATAATGTAGATTATGAGGTGTAGTTGACCAATCTAATCATATGATTCCTAGTCTTTCCTTCTTCAAATATTCTCTCAACACCAAAAGAAGTAGTGGTGGACTCTATGGTCTTTGTCATTCAGAGCATATTCCTTTGTCTGCATTATGTTCCTTACAAAACATTTAATCTCTTTTGCACTTCATTCCCCACGCCTATTAATCATTATAAAAGTGGGCTCTGCCTCAAATAGTTTTCCCACTGTTACAGAAAAAAAGATACAGCTTTTTTCTTTTTTTTTTCCTTTTTTTTTTCTTGGGTTGTCTTTTTATCCCTTAAGAGAAAAACCAGGAATATCACATCTACAAATCTGTATTTTTAGGGGATTTTTTTGAAAAGCACAGAAATTTTTGTTTCAGAGTCTCTTTTTGCTGAAATTTATACCCTGTCAATACTGAAGCACTCTAGAGATGGTGAGAATATATGTATGTAGCCATACATTTTGACAATTATGTTAATACTGAGCACCCATGTAGTACTTAACTGGCAACAAGGGGTGTATGGGCTGTTCTGTTATTTTCATGGTATTACCTGCACATACCTACATACGATTACCTGCATACTGATATTTTTGGCCCAATCCTGTTTCACCAATTTCAGTCATTACTTGGCCAGGTATTCAGAGAACAGGAAGACAGTTAAGACTTTGCCAGATATATTTTATTTTCATACGTAGGAAGCGCATGTGCCATACAGCATTGTCCATACATTATTCATATTATTTAAAAGTGGCAGGTTCATTATAGTTACAATACACTGTAAATGCTGGAAATATGTTTTTAATATACAATAATATATTACATTAAAAATACATATTTCTTGCACATGCATATCTGAGGAGCTGAATGGACACTCTATACATCAGGATTCATCACTGTCCACATTCCAGTGTCACAGCCAGGCACGTATGCCTGATTTTTGTTTCCTATAGCTCTACTATGCTGAAACCAAGTGAGGTGCATATATATCTAGTTTGATGTCATGCTAGCATTTAACATAGGTGTGTACCTAAGGACATGTATCTGTTTCTACTTAGCAGACTGTTGTGCAGCCTACCCTAAAAACATTCTGCATATTTTGTCTGTGTACATACAGCCTGATTTTTCAGTGTTCCTTTTGGAATTTGGTCCTTAGCATTTTTTTTGCTTAAAGCATATACAAATGTTCCCTTGTTCTGTAAAATGGAGGAAGCAGCTGAAAAGCTGCAATACGTCAGTTTAAGCCTTTCAAGAGTTTCATCAAGAGAAGGGTGGTCTGTTTGTAGTAAATAGTACGTGCAAATGTTGTCCTCTTTCAGTTTGCCGTCCATTTAAGTGCAAGACTTAGATTTTTAGGAATTTGATCCTTGTTTTAAAATTGTTGAGAGAACATTTCAAGCAAAAACTTTTGGCTTGTAAGTTGTTTGCAAATAATTAATTTAAATTGTCTTTCACTATTAATTATTTATGAATTGGTGTTAATTCATGCCCACATGGATAAAGCTTCCATAAACTTTGGGAGGGAAATCAATGGCATTTCCTAAGGGAGTGCTAGCATTTCTGGGCTGAAATTTCCCACATTATGATTTTGATAATTTTGCAGAACCTGTGTGTAGTTAGTGTGTTCTGGTTGACTTCATGGAGGTATGAGACTTCTTAATTTTTTAAAAATCTTTCAAATGTGTTTCTGATGCTGCTGACTAGAAATTCACCACGTTCCTTGTAGACCAGGGATACCATGTGGAAGTTGGTTGTTTTGAGATGGAAATAGCTTGTGACAAAGGGCTAAGTCAGGTTTTTTTCCTTCTTATCTCCAGGCAGGAGGTTTGAAGTAGTGGAAAATTAATAAAGGCAGAACAAAGAAGCCAGATGTTGTAAGAAGGACTAGAGGAGATTCAAAAAATACTTTCAGCAGGAGGAGAGAACATACAGGCATGCTTGTATGATGAGAGGTGGTTTTGTTGACCAAGGTCAAAGACAGTGAGATAAGCTGAGCTGAAACAGCTATCTCAGATTTCTGAGAACAGATTTTCTCAAATTTTTGAGAACAAATCCCAAAGTGTTTGAGATGGTTTCACATCCTCTAGGGACTTTCACAAAAATACTGCAGCATAATAAGTAAAGATAAATTACATTTGAATCCTGTGTGAAGTCAGTTTGTACATCTGGCTGGTTACGCACGCAACGCCCTCCAAAGAACTAAATGGCCCAGAGGAAAATAATTTAGATTATCCCGCAGGCATAAGGTTCTGGAAAAAAGTTTGCTAGAATTATGAGGTTATCTCAAGGACCTTCTCGGATGAGATCTCAGAAGAGAATCTATACCACAGAAATGTATGTCATTTCATAAGGACTAGAGTTTTGCCTACAGCTTAGCTTTGCCATACTGCTTAACATCACAACTACATTTCTAGATCTTCCACTCGCTCCTTCATCTTTTCTAATTTGAATTGAATTGTGGTGGAGAACATTACTTTGATTGTGTACTGTGCCCGCAGTTAAGGGGAAGGCTGCAATACGGGAGCCTGTCAAAACCTAGGTGCTCTTGCAGCCTTATTTCTTTAATGCCTTATTTTTTTAAGGAATTCAAGTATCATTTTCCATTGTAATTGCTGTTGTTCATACATGCAATGTGTTTGCATTGAGCTATTTACATTATGACTGAGAAGTCATAATTCTGTGAGCCTATGAGCCCCACATTCATCAAGACAGGAGAGACTCAGGTTGTGCTTTTCCCAGAGGTACTGAACTTCCTTTGGCTTTCTGTACTTTTCTTTAGCAGTCGTAAATACCTAATCAAATCATTTATCCAGTTTCTCCGCAGGCAACCTCTAGTCAGCCTCCCTTATTGTCTGTCTTCTACGGGGCTTCTTGTAGGCTAAGGAAAATGTAGTTGTATGACCAATTTGTGACCTGTGTTAGTCTCTTTGGGATCTGCATGCAACCTGGTGATCTGTCTAACATCATGTAAGTTGTCAATTCTACATTACTTTCTATAGAAAAATGCTTACATTCAGAACATAGCAAGAGATCAGCACAGTATGACTCAGACCTTCCACCTCCAGGCAAAGGTGACAGCAGGGCTAGAACTGTGGAAGAGATGGTTTTTAAACTATTGTCTCCTTAAGCAAATTTTAACTGTTTCATCACTGAACAGAGTAAAAATTTTAGATCGATCTTTAGGGATGGCAATGCAGTTTTGGAATTGCAAACAGATAACGTTTACCCTACGCCCTAGAGATCTTGCAAGATATTTTACTTTGACATACTAAACTAATCCTATCTGAGTAATCCATGTCTATAGGCCAAACCTTTTCATCAGGTGGATAAAATTTGCTTGTATAATTAACTTGGGACTAATTTTTTTTCTAGATATTTCCAAAATAATATAGCTTGAGAAACTTCTGAAATTAACCCAGTAAAATTTTTCAAATTAATAACAGCTGTGAGAATGCTTTCAGAATACTGAAAGACCAATATAATGGCATGTCTTTACCATCTCTCAGATATAATCACTACTGTATTTAGCAAATGTATAAATCTGGGATAAATCATCCCCTGTTAAAATTGTAGTATCCATGGGACTTCTATGGATTTATCAAGATTGTAACATGTAAACAGTTTTTTCCAGCTGATATGAATGTATTGAACCGTGGGAACTAATGAATGTATTGAATTGTGTGAATGCCCTACTTTTTACATGTGAAAGAATTGTTTTTTAATCAATGATTTTCTCATGCATCTTGCAAAAGATGCAAATGTTTTTTCAGGCATTTATGTGCGCTTTGATATGAAAAAGAAAAGATACTTTTAAGAACTGCTCACCTTTTTATACCAATTGGGTATATTTATTATGTGATACTTTTCTTTATAATAAACAATACATCCTGACACTAATCTTATGTGTTGAACTATTTAATACTCAGTATACTGTAAGTCAGTTTGGCAACAATATTTTGAAATCTCCTTTCTCTTACAAAAGTCATATTTAGATGTAGATAAGAACTTCTAGTTTAACTGCTTATGTCCTATTGCCTTATTGTTTCCTTCAAAGTAGTGCGTTTCCATTTGTGATGTCCAAGGGGTATTGACGGAACACAAGATACCCAAAGGGAGAATGAGCTGCAGAAACGGACAATTCAATTCAAACAGCTGGGGAAGCCAGATATTTTAGAGAAGGACTAGTTTTTTTCTCTCTTGTAGGCCAAGTCTTGAGGAGTTTGGGTGTTCTTAAAAGAGCAAGGTACTATGCACTCTTGAGAAGAGCTATCAATATAGTTTTTATATTTTTATAATGATTGCTAGTGTATTTATCAGCTTTCCAGTAACCAGCCCCTGCCTTTTTTGGTCTCATGTCCCTTCCAGGCCCCTGGTAACATACTACCTACTGTGCATTGTATTATGAGGTCAGATGAAGAATGCTCCTGCAGCATGCCATAGAATTGTGAATTGTTTAAAATATGAATTGCTAATAATCTCTGGGGAAAGGGGTGAGGAGAAAACCCAAGTTTAGTATTTTTGTGCTTTTCCAAAATGATTATGAACAAGGAGGACATAGTTCAAGGAACATTCAGTAGACATAGAATGTAAGCTTGAGGTCTTTCAATGCAACAACTGTTGCTTATTCATACATACACAATGAAGGTATTCAGCAAAATTGGTTTTGAAAACATACTGTTATTATCTTATTTTCTTTCTCTGGTGAGCTAGGAAACAAACTGTGAATATAGAGAATTGAGTCTGTAATACAAAAGGATTTTCTGTGTTTAGAAATTACTGTGGTGCCAGTGAGAGAGAGTCCTAGAAGAAGGAGCTTTCTCTGTAACATTTAGCGTTTAACAAGCACCACCTCGTCTAAGATTGCTCGGGAAACCTGAGCTGTGAGAGGCATACAAATCATTTAGGCTCCAGCCTCTTTCAAATGCTTGTCTTCTGACTGTGGAGTTGTCTAATAGCAAAGCTGAAAAAAAAAAAATAACTGTGAAACTCTCAAGTGGAGGATAAGGACATCATGTTCTTAAAATGATAAAAAGAGAAGCACAAAACATTTACATGGTTAATAGGAACAATAGCAATTGTTTTAACAAAAATAAAATATGTAAAAAATTAGCTTACGTATTTTACATTAGCTTACAATTAGCAATTAGCAAAAATATGTAAGCAATAAGCTTTGCTTTATGTCAAAAGATAAAGGCAACAACCACCTGTGAACTCATCATTTACCAATGTAGCAGTCTGAGACATATTTCCAAACTGTTTGGCCAGCTTGTTGGTTGGGTCTAGCCTCCTGCTCCTGACTGTAAGAATGTGTATTAGTTAGTTTGGTAATTTTTATATGGAATGTACTATGGATTTGCTCTCAGTCCATTTTGTGCTAGGTCTTTGAGTCCACCAAACTATGCCACAAGGAAGTTAACCTTCAGACAACTATTACTTTGAGTGACAAGGTAGGGTAGTTCTGAATTGGAAGGGCTATACACTGAGCTCTAGCCAATTCCCTAAGCCATTCAATCACTAATATAATTAATTAAAGAAGTTTTGAAATTATTGCAAAGTTTTGGAATTTAATAGGAGATGGAGTTGCCAACGTAACTGTGGGCAATGAAGAACGTTAGAGGACTTTTCTGTTAACCGCATGTTGCCTGCAGTTAACAAAATTACTTACTTCTAAACTTGGACACTAACATCCTGGCAATAAAAAAACCACATCTACCATTCATGTTGGGCTAATGACAAGTATAGCAGTTTGTGCTTATGAAAGAATCCACTACTGTGATATGCGTAGTGTTAACAATATTATTTTAATATATAGTTATTAACCTGTAATATAAGACATAAACTGTCAGTAAAAATTGTTACTATGTTTTACCAAGGACAACATGAACCTGTTTCAGAAATAGAGGTTCCAACGATTTTTTATTATTTGGTTTGTATTAAAACAGCTGTATGTTGAATACAGAAAATTTCTTTTCTTCTCTCCCCTCCCACGCCCAAGAATTAATGCCCAAGACTGGGGCTTGGAATCACTAAATTTAGTTTCCTGTCTGTCTTGATAATTCTTGTAACAGTGAAATTAAGGGGAAATCACATTCTTTCATTTTTTTCTTAATTGCAACGGAATAATAATTTGGGCAAAATGTTCCCCAGAAAGTGTGGGCTCTGTTTTTAAAATACTTCTGTGTGAAATATTGGTCTTTTGGTTTGTAGGTGGTAGGTTCTATATTAAACTGGTGGCTCGAACTGATCCTTGCCTAGAAATTTGTGGATAAAAACTGGCTTAAATTTAGTCAGTGCCCTCAGCGCGCATAAAAAATGGTATGAGTTCAGATACAATCTCTGTATTTTTGTGTATATTCATCTTTAAATCATGTTTGAATATGTGATAAAAGAAAGGAAATAAGAGGAGAAGATGGAAACAAACTATCGCTTCTCTAATTCTCAGGGCCCGTGGAGTCTTAGGTAAAAGTGAAAAGGAAAAAGATTCACCACAGAGAATCTGATTAAAAGGTCTGGTTGAGACTGCTGTGTAAGCAGGAAATGATGAATCTTGGCAGAGTCTCAACTGAAACAAAGCAGTGAAGAAAGCTGATGCTGATGCTTTGGATAGACAGGAGAAAAAGAGGACCTAGAAAATAGGAAATTGCAGACATATTTCATTTTGGCAGGCTCTGTGAAATTGTTTATCATTACCACCATTGTATGAACAGTTACTTATTATCCATCCTGAAGAAAAACAGGAGAGGGTTAATTCTCTAACCAACAGATTGAAAATAAAACCAGTGACTTGGGGATTGAGTGTTAGCATAAAATATAACTAGACTGCTTGTCCTCTCTCTGAAGAAATGTAATTTTAAGGGGAAAATCACATACTTGTTGTCAGAAGTAAAAGGCTCAGCATGCCCATTGGGGTTACAGTAGACAAGTTTAGCAGTTGATATGCCTAATCCGAGTTAATTATCATCCTTACCACTGAAGGGACACTCAGAATGAAATACAAGCTTTCAAATGTATTGATGGTTAATTAATTTCTCTTGTTCTCTCTGCTTTTAAGAAAAAAATGAGGTGATATGCAGATCAGTCTTTTTATTATTATATAGTGTGTGTTACTGCAGAGTAAGGAAATAAAGGATAATAAATAAATAAATAAATAAAAGGATAGTCAGTGACTCCCCATAACTTCAAGCTAGCTCCAGTGCTTGCTGAAACCAAAGGAAGACCTGCAGACAGTGGGAGATGTCAGAGTCACAGTACTCTAAGAATATTTATTTTCTGTTCTCGTATTATCAGATGTGAAGATTCAAACTGTTTATATTCAAAATCACCTGATAAGTAATGTTGTGAATCTGTTGCTAGAACAGGAAGCTCCTTGCCTAAAGACCTGATGCAAAGTGAGGCACACTTGAAATGTACCTGAAAATATAGCTGTAAAATATTCATTCTTCATCTTGATGACATTTGCTACTGACAAAAGCTCCACTTCCACATGCTGTGCTTATTACATAATTTGTTTCTGAATGCTTGTCTGAATGTTTCTGAATGCTTCAGTCTTGTCTGAAGTGCTTCGTTTAATCTATACTGGATGAAAGTGGCTTGATTTTATTGGTCATTTCACACCCCTTGTGTGAAAATGCAACAATTTTAGTGCTTGTCTGATGCATTTGAACTAAAATATCCTTGTTTTATATGGGAGACAGTGTTCAGTGAAATATCTTATGTCCAGGAGATACGATTTCCTTCCTGCTTGCCAGGGATGACATTTGTTGACATTCGCACTTTGTGGAAACCGCAATCTTTCATCTTTCTATGAAATACTAGGATGAATGGTTCTACTGTGTTGTGCAGGAGCGCTGGCTTGGTATAAATCTCTGAAAGGTACGGAATCTCCTTTTACATTTTCTTCGTGAACTCTATTTGTAGCTTTAGATTTGCACTGTATTAAATAGTTCCTGCAGTCGTGGAAGCTGCAATTACAGTTTTTGCAATTGCGATTACAGTATTGCAATTACAGCAAGGTTTTAAAAGAATGATAAATGCCACAAAAATTGGTATTTTTACTGAATGCCATGTTCGAATTTTCCTAGTAAATCATAAATGTGGGGGGTGTGTATGTACTGGAAATTTTAAAGCAGAGGAATTGGGCTTTTTGATGCATGAAAGAGGAACGCTGAATGAACCTTGGGAAAGTCCCATCTTCATCATCAGCCTCTCAAATGTTAAATACTCATCCATTACTCTAGATGCAAGTGCTCTGTAGATCTGCAGAACAGACCTGAATGAACTCCTAACAGTCTTTCTGCTTTCCTATGAGGCAGTGAAAAGAAAATGTATGAAGAAGAAGAAAGTAAGAGAAGTTGTGTGAATGTTTGGTGTGAGCCATGAGGTTAACCAGAGCTTGGACTTATCTGAGCGTGAATCTAAAAGGTACTTGGTCTGGTCAGCTAACCCAGCGCCTGCCCCCAAAGCCAGAACAACCTGTGTAACCCTACTGCTGCTTTCCAACCTCCATCTTGTTTGTAAAAGTGTCTAGGTCAAATCATCTTTTTGCCAGAAAACCTCTGCCTTTCAAAAACACAGATGACAAACACATAAAGCTTTCCACCTAAAGGACATGAGCTCGTGGTTTATCCAGTCAAACCCCAGCTTTCATAGGAAACTGGTATATTACTGTACTGCCTGGAGGAGTCTTTGGTTGTGTCAGCATCACAAATGACCAAAATATTTTCAGCAATGGAGTTGTCAAGTTTTCATTCCTCCTTGTTTATATTTTATGAAAAATTTCACACTGAAAACTGAGAAACTTACTGCTTATGTATTAGCCTTTTCTCCCATCCTGGCACTGGCCAATATGACCCCCGCTAAAGGGAAAAGATACCTCTGCCTAGTGCAAAGCTCTTTTTGTGGCTGACAGCCAGCCTTCGTATCTCTCTCTCTCCCCCCACTGAAAGTTTGCATGTAACAGGAATGTTTCCTGTAGTCACAACACGAGTCTGGCAAGCTTTAATGAGGCATTTACCTTTTTTCTTCTTCTGAACTGTTTCTGCTGGTTTCTGTATGGTAACTGTGATTTGCTAAAACTCAGGGAGGTTATAATCCTTGGCGAGTTTTCTCCTCTCGTTATTTGAAATCTTTGAATTGGTGTCATTTTAATAGAAATTTTAGAGGGCCTAGCCTTGAACATGGTGGTGCTTTGGAGCAACCGATCACTGTATTCCCACTATTGTCTTAATGGTGTTGCCTTGAGCTCTGTTACAACTGAATCCAACTGGCTCTTTAAAAAAAAAAAAAAAAAAGTTCTCAAATTCAAATGAAATCATGCCAGCTCTTTCCAAGTCTCTCAAGGGTTTTATGGCTTTATGTAGAAGCCTTAAACTGTGTCTTTGAGAAGCAGCTGCATTTGCCACACTTAGAAATCGTTGCTGTAATTTCCCGACTCATGCCAAACTAAAATAAAACACCTCTGGTGCTCCTTCTGAAACTTTCCACTCCGGATAAGGCCAATAAGTATTTTTGGAAATGTTTCTTAGAAAGGTTGGTATAATTAGGCTTGCTTTCTTTTTTCCCAGCTGTTTATTTGTTTGGCAAAAGCCCATTTTTCTACATTGGTCTGAAAGGGCAATATTCCATCTGGCCTCAGAATCAGCATTCAACCCTTTCATCGGCCTGGTCTTGAGAAACTGTCTTGTACTGAATGTGAAAAATGAGCCTAATTTGTCTCTCTGCTTATAAATAGCTACTTTCTAAGTACTGAGTTGTAGTGCACATACTTGTATAGCAGGTACTTGCTTGCGAAAGAGATGTATTACCAACTCTTCTTTTGCAAACTCTTATTGTTTCCCCTGTCTGCTGGTTGTGCTTGATATCAGGGTAGCTGAGTCTTCCACGTGGTGGTATGAGCGTGAGTCTTGACACAAGTTCAACTAGTGTCAAATGAGAGTCCTTCTAGTGCCACTTCTGCTCTGGCTGAAGTAAAAGGGGAGAATGAGCATGCTCCAGCCAATAACAAGAGGGCATGTGTTCCATCAAGGTTTCCCATGAAGAGAGTCTCGGAGCTAAAGTCTTCGGAAAGCGTAGGCTTTGGGTGATGGCAGTGAGTCCTTGTGGTGCTTGACAGTAGCCAGGGAACAGTGTGATTCAAAAAGTCAAACTCTGCCTGCCGGGCTGCTCTTGCTCTGTGGTTTCTGTACCTTGTCCAGAGCTGGCTTTTGTGCAAGCCAGGCTATGCCTCACAAAGTGCTGCCTGTTCTGTATCAGAAGATACATCATATCATGGTCCTGGCTGGGTTTGCCTAAGGTGATGCAGTAATATTATATGCTATTAATATAAATAGATGATAGGAGATTTTTCTTTCACACAAAAATTTGGTGAAAAAAGTAGACAAATTGGCAATCTGACTTTGTTTACTTCTAGTGGCCTTCTGCATGCTTGAGAGGTTTCTGTATTCTCCACTTTTTTATTGAGCACTTGTACTTTGCACTGTTCTATATAACTGTTTCGCATTCTTCTATGACCCTCCCAGAACCAACTTTTTAAAATAAAAGACTAAATGATTGGGATAGTGAGGGAAGCAGTGTTACAGAAATGTTGCTGAAAGGGTAGATTGGTGCCTGATAGGAGAAGTCAGTGTATTTCTCCCCTAGCTTTGATTTCTCTACTTCAAAGTTACTTCTGTTACCTTTATTTTGGAAATGTGACTGGCTAGCCAATTCTTTCCTCCCCACCTAGACAAAGAGATGAAAACGAAGAAAGGAAAAGCTAGTGAGAAAAGCCGAGGCTGAACAATGGAGGAAATACTATTGAAATAGTAAAGGGCTTTGCACCAAACTTAAAAGTTGCCTGAACTCGAGTTTCCAGGCAAAAGGTTCTCCTGAAATGGAATTCTGGATAGTAAATGAGAATTACTTGCCTTATTTCAGTTTCCCTGGTAAAATGTATGGAATGAGGTTGTCAGTCATATTCTGGATCCAAGTAGCTGCTTTTCCATATATTGTTTAATTCCAACAATTTGAAATAATTCCACTTTGTAGGAGCAGTAAAGGGAATTCAAACCTTTGATTTGATGTCTTCATGCAGATAGAGGTGTCTGATGTTAGTTGCCCAAGTCTGGATATTTTTGGATCAAGGATTTGATCTGTGAAATATGAGATTGAATCCCAGTATTTTGGCAGGCATTAGAAAAATCTTAAACTAAAACCCCCAAGTGTATTCTACTTGCCCCAAGGAATGCAGAGCCTCTTAAGCAACCGTATCAAACTCTCTGATTTTTCTGTCCCTCTCTGCAACTTCAAGAATTCCTCACTGTCATTTTCTCCCCCTAGTCTTCTGCACTGTTTTCTCCTCTCTTCCCTTTCTCCAGTTTCTCATTCATGCACTGCTCATGTTCACCAGAATGCATTGCGATGTGTGTAGTGAGCAGGAGATGTGGGATTGACCGGTTGTGCAACGCTGGAGAGTGGAAACAGCTGAGAAGACTTGACAGTTCGGTTTGCTTGTCTTTGCAGAACTAAGTGGTATTATAATGAATAGTGCAAGTCACTCATGTAAGCATTTGGGCTTGCTTTTCTGAAATTGCTCTGCTACTAGTGAGCAGTAAGTTCTTAAAAAACTGAATTCCACCTCTATTTTTCCAGGTCTGCCTTTGCTTACCCTGTATAGTAACATCTTCTTATGCATTAGTCTTACCTAGTTTATACTGAGAATTAATAATACCATGACTTACCTGTATTCTTTGAAGTGACATAATTAAAAAAAATAAATTAAACAACCAACGGCTCTGATTTTTGTTAGCATTTGGATGGTTGAAGTCATGGGTTGAAGTCATACTCAAGATTTGATAACTCCTATAAATCTTATTGAGCTAAGTCTCTTTGACTTATTTACCTTTGTAGTTGTGGCTTTGTTCTTTTCTTTGGTAAGCTATTTTCTACATCCTAGTTTTGGCACATGAATCCATTCAAAGAAGATACTCTATATTATGACTACAGCAGCTGCTCTGCAGATACCTATTTGTCCTGGCCAAAGTGAAATCACCAGTCATGAGTGAGTAGCATCAAATCTGGTTGGTTTATAGACAACATGAAGCTCTTTCATATTCAGTGGTCATATGAATGATTGATAGACCTCATTATTTTTAAAGAACTATTGCACTGTAATGTTTCCAGATGTTCTCCAATAGAAGCTTGTGTTATTACTATGGGGAAGTATCAATCAGTAAATAACCCATGTCACTCGCTGCCCTTCTATGCTATCACAGTGTTCTGATCTTGTGGTTTGGCTTCATTTACAAAGGAATCATCAATTCAAATAGATTATCATTCTGTGTGTTACACTGCAGACCAGAAGAGGGACAGTTCGAGTGCACAATATGATCAACCTCCCGTGAACTAAGTGGTGTCAACTGTGATCAATATTCAGGTGAAAAATCATCAAACTCAAATGCTGCAAAAAATATTTCTAATGAGTCGGTAGAGGACATTAGACCATCTATTACTCAACTTTTGCTCCACTGTTATGCCAGAAGGCACTCTGCTGTCAAGGGCCCTCCCTTTCATGAAGCAACTGTGGTGCTTATAACTAGACAATGCAAGCTTGTTTGTAGCAACCTTTCTTACTTACTAAAGATGGCTTCATAACTGTGATACTAATTATAATGTGATAGCCAGACAGTTCTCATGTAAGTCAGGAAAAAGCATAGATGCATTGATGCTCAGTCTGAGAATCAGAGGCTTGGAGGGATTTTGCTGTTTGTGGCCCCTCCCAAATTGATATAGACCTCTAGGTTGCAATTAGTTGAAATAAAATCAACTAAACCTCTTGCTTTCCAAATTCTTGTTTAAGAGCATATAAAAAAAAGTAACACAAAACCTGTAAAAACTGTAACACCAAACCTAAATTACTTTGTCCAAATTCATTCAAAATATTGGTAACCCTTGCTAAATTCTGTTACATTTAGTGATACTGGTTTTTAACCCTCAGTCTTTAGAGTTGTAAAAGGACAACTCGAAATATGTTGTGGGAAAAATTAAGTCTGTGCCATAAATAATAATGCCACTTGCATTTTCCAGTTATCTTCAGGTTCAAAACCTAGAAAGAGAAAAATAAATTAAATGCGCTACGGTGAAAAATCAGATTAAGTTCAATAGTCACATAGTTCATAGGGACCTGGCCTGTGAACTTGCAGCCCTTGGAAGACCTGTTGTAAAAGAGATGTTTTGAGTGTATAGATTTTTATGCTACTATCAAGGGCCTCTAGCTCAAGGAATCTGTAGTTGCAATTGCTAATCTGGATAAAATGAATGGAATATTTCACGTAGAACAACTGTGAAGCTTCTTTAAACAACAGTTTTTGTGTGGGGGTGTTTTTGTTGTTGGGTTTTTTGAAGTTGCATATTTTTATTTTCATACTTAATAATGTATACTTAGCAACTTGTTTTGGGTACTGGTCTTATATATTTCTTTGCTAGCATAACTTTACTTGCTAGCACAGTTTCTGACTAGAAACAGCCTTTTTGACAATTCTCTTTTTTAATGTAGTTTTTGTCAAATTTCCAAGTGTCTGAAATTAATACAGTTATTGTATTTAAATAAGCTTTTGGAAGGACAATTTTCAATATTAATCTGTCTTCCTTTAATATCAAACATATCTGTACTTTGAAGGATGCTGACAAGCAGAGGAATGACATACTCCATCTAGTATCCAGGTGCAGCGGATGTGACTCGCATCCGTACTGAATAAACTTGGATGGGTTTCAGTACAAGGGCCAAAGGATATATACCTGTAGTTGGGGGATGACTTACCCTTAATCCGCTTAAAGACGATACTAGTGGGACAATGGGGAAAGTAGAATATGTGATCTTTCAGAATTGTAGTCTCTATTTCTCCCAAAGCGTCATGTTTTTCTATAAAAACAATTAAATTTACTGTTGACTCTCTGCGTCGAGGGTATCGGTTGCAGGTTCCAGCATGTGCTAAACCTTCTTGACTGATAAGATGTTATCTTGATTCATTCAATGGACAGAATGACTCTCCTGTCTTATCTCTCCTTCACCAAACTTTGACAC
The DNA here is from genome assembly GCA_013398295.1 of Chionis minor. Classification (NCBI taxonomy): domain Eukaryota; kingdom Metazoa; phylum Chordata; class Aves; order Charadriiformes; family Chionidae; genus Chionis; species Chionis minor. Next base: position 200,196 of record VZSF01002487.1, read on the forward strand.
TTGGGTGTCAGATGTAGCCTTTCTTACATGAAGTTTTCACAGAGGTCTGAGAGTTGTTGCACGTGGTGGGGATGGTGAATAAATATGGGAGTGCTTGGGTATTTGGACCACGTAAAGTATGAATGTGTGAAATCTGGGGTTTTCTTCATTGCTTTTTACTGTTTTCCTGAAAGGAGCTCAACTTCTTGTGTGTAGGGAAACAACAGGGACAAGAACAACGTGGCTCGAAACATACACAGCTGAAATGTTGAGGTGACCTTACCTACAGGACATTTGTCTGCATCATAAAAACACTGCAACATCTGGAGAGCTTGTTTTGCTGAATGTGGCTAACTTGAGGAGAACGGAAAGAGGTTACAAAGGCTGAACTCAGTAAGAAGAATTTTCATTAACAATAATCCCTGAACAAATATTTGTATATGGGCACAAACTACTTGAAACTCCATATAAAAGTTCCTTTTCATGAGACCTTTTCCTTTTCTTATTTCCTTTGAAGTTTCTTAATAAGTTTAGAACTTTGTTCCCTCTGAGCCAACTAGGGGCAAATGCTTTCATTTACATTGATTTACTAATATTACTTTGAACAAAACTGATACATTATGTTTCTTTCGCAAGATGCATTTTCCTATGGTACTTCACTACTTCCAGTATGGCTGGAAGCCAAAAAGTAAAGATATATGTGTGTGTATGCACACACACAAACAGCCCAATTAACTACTCAAATATGTCAGAACCTCGCAATGCTTTTGCTTGACAAAAACACTGCAGGCTGTTTCTCAGAATTAATATAAATTTATAAAGTGCTTTGTTTTACGTAAGTTGATTCACGTTTCTGTATGGAATCTCTTTGTTGTAGCCCTGCGCTTCGTTATCAGCCTTCACTTGCCCCTTGTGAAGGCTTTTTCTGTTTGCTGAATTTGCTTTGTGGTTGTTTTCAGAAAGCAAAGAATTTTAACATTCCTACCACTAGAACCTCACTGGTTCTGTCCCTGGTTTTCTTAACTATCTTTCTTTTTCTGTATTAACTCCTGTATTCCTATCTTGTCACAATCTCTTTGGTCCTTGGCAGTGGCAATATCTTTTCTTTCAGGCATGCTGACCTCTCCCATTCCCTTTGAAGCACTTATGATCATATCCAAGAGCTGCATTCCAGCTGTGGCGCCTTCTGAGGTACTGAATATATTAAGATAAAAAGAAATAAGCTCAGCTATATTAATAAGAAGCTTAAATGTTTATGCAGGCATAAGCTTTGAGAAATTAGATACCCAAAAGTAAGGCTATAATAGGAATGATGAAGTAACTACACCGAAAGTCCAGACTTACGCTTTTTCACTATGTTCTGGTCCAGTCAGTGGTTGTATAAGACTTATTACTACTGTAACTATTTTGATATCTAGATGAAGGATAATTTTCTTAGAGAAACATGAAAAAATTGCAGATCCTTTGTAAGTGCTTTGTTCTTATTAAGTTCAGTGAAGTAATTGTAACTAACATCTATTCTCATACCTCATTTCTCTTATGATTTGCCTCAAAAACCTATGTGGGGGTAACTTTTTGCATAATCATAAAACAAATGCAATGGGAACTTTTTTCTCCCCAATTTGAGCATTACAAGGACTGTACTCTGCCCCGAATCGTATCTGGCTGCAAAATTGAAATAGATAGGAGACCAAGGAGGAGTGAAAATGAGGAATGGTTTAAATAAGATGGCAAATCAAATTTTAGGGTGCCCAGTGTAGGCTCAAATATGTAATTGGTAAGCATTATAGAGGATCAAACTGATCCAGAATAATTTTGCTAGTTGAAATGTGTCTGGAGAGGGTAACTTTGCCTTGGTGGATTTCATTTCCTGGCAGAATAGGTGAGATCACAGAGATCACAGGTTCTTTGGGCCTGTAATTACTGACTCTTTGAGTCCTACTTGTGTGTTCAGAGACAGAGAGAGATGGAACACTGCCTGTGGCCACATTTTTTCTGTGGCATCCTGGATGGCTAGCAGAAGGCTCCCAAACACTCTTCCTCCAGTACATGGTCACACTCAAGCCTCCTTTTCTCAGAGCCACTTACAAAATAGTGATTTCTTTCTACAGCATAGATAAACAGTGTAAACAATGAGAATGCTTCTGCGCTATGACTGAGTTTATCTTCTTTGGACAACTAAGATGATTATCATCCTTAAGCACGTATTTGCTGTACCTTATTAAATCAGAGCCAGAGAAGGTGTTTTTCTGACTCACAGCAGAGGAAAGCTATAAACTTCAGTTTGGGGATAATCTTGTTTGAAGCCAACACAATCAACTCATATCCTTAAAGTTATGCACATGTTTAAGTGCCTCAATGAACTGAAAACTTTCAGTATTTTAAAAAAATTTAGTTGTAAAAGCTTTCAAATTGCTGGTGTTTAGTTACTGTACTTAAAATTGGAACTGTTGTGTTTTCGTCATGACAGGAATGAGCAAAAACCAGAAATAAAGACTCCTATGAAATTAGTTCAGAGGTGATATGCAGAGCACTTGGACTTGTCAAAGTTGTATTCCAACTCTGTTTTACTTGAGGGAAGATGATTTTCACTGTTGATAGTCAGGAAAAGTAAACAATATCTATTTATAGATACATGTTAGATTTAATTTTTCCCAAAACAAATTTTTTGGGAGGTCAGGGAATGAGAGCATAAGAAGACGTCCTTCTATAGAATGATCATAAATATACAAGCAACAGGTGAAATTCCTATTGTGCATAGGCCAGTAAGCACCTATGTGTCATGTTAGCTTCAGGCAAACCCTGTTTTGGGAATATAAGCCATTTAAGTGAATTTTCACATAAATAGAACATGAGCAAACAGATGAGGGAAGTAAGTAGAGAACATTAAACTTCCTGAGAAATAGGTTTGCATATCACAAAATAAGTTTATATGGGTTTTGTCTAAGGGATGTAAAAGTAACTTGGGGATTTTATTCTCTTTTAGCCACAAAGGACTTTTTTTTTTTTTAACGTGCTATGCAAGAATGAAGACCTTAGACTTCAGATGTTGCCTTCTTTATTTCATTAATGTTAATACAGGAAATCAAAAAAGATCACAAAAACACTATGTCTCATTATCAGGATGTTTCTTTTGATTCTGAACATGCCAGCAAAGAATGCTTGATCCAGTAACATCAAAAGATGAAACCATTTGTGCTTAGTTGGTTTGCCTTAGATATTGTTTTCTTCAAGACAGAAGGTTTAGCTTTTTTTCCTAAACTCCAAAGCATGAGACTGCAAGTGTACATCTTTTATTGCATCTGTATTTTATGGGAATATCTTACTTGGAGCACAACAGATGGACTCGTTTTAGCCAAGGCTCAGAATCTTTAAATGTTACAGTATTAATATGTGGATACGGAGGCCTGTACTTGTATTATGGAGAGGCAGAAGCTGTTGATTTTAGTGCTTCTCCACTGAGGAAAAATAGCCAACAGCATAAGGCTTGCAGCATTAATTTTTTTTAGTTTTTTTTTTTTCTAATAACAAAATTGACTACATAACAAATAGTTGCTGAATCAATTATTGACTATTTTTATATAGCTACTGCATTAGAAATTTTATCCAACTGACCATACAGGTTCCTTAGAATAGTTTTGGTGATTCTAGCTGTGCAAAAGTTGTCAAAAATTCCCTGTTGGGTGTCAGCCAACAAACACTCCGCTACATTAAAACATAGAAGGAAATGTTATAAATAACACATTTTAAATTACAGTAGTGCCCTATGTTTTACTTCAGACCAGAAACCAATGGCTGTGTTTCAAGTTTTCAGAGAGCAGTCTTGGTACTACTGTAGACGACACATACGAGGTTTTTGCATAGATGGCATGACAGACCTGAGCAGTTCCATTGTACGGATTTCATTGATGGCTTGCGGTGAATTTGAATCTTACAAATGAGCTGATACAGTTCGGTAACTCTAACTGTCCACACTGTATTAAAAGACGCTCTGTGGGCAAAGGCTATGGCATATACACAGGCAGTAGAGTCTTACTGCTATAATATATATTTTATCACACTGTAATAATATAGAAATGATTGGAATTTTTGTTTGCATGGTTTTGACCGTTGATAAAGCTTAAAACCCATCTGACAGGATTACTGTAGCTAACTTCAAGCAAGTGACAGCTAAATGGCATAGGGAGACACCTGAGAGGCGGTTAAACATGATGAAGTGTTGTTTTGCTTATTTTGCCAGTTTGGAAGGTATATATTTCACCTCTTGAAAGTTTTCCCATAACATTCCACGTTTGATGACAAATCCAAGGTGACAGTTGGAAGGCTCCTTCTATTGTTTCATGCTTTCCATTATGCTTGGAGTGGACCAAGGTCGTAATCAGTTCCAGAAAACCAAGAGAATTTCCATCATGCACAGTATCAAAATGTGGATCTGTACTTAACAAGAAATGCAATAATGGAGTAGTCTATGGGACTGGGGAGCGTGGGGGATTCATAAGAGGATGTGGGGCCTCCTGTTCACCTTTCAAAATTTAGACCAGGTGAATAGCAGCTAATAGATTTTTCCTGTTAGTCAGCTCCTGGGTGGCCTCTGTGAGAAGAGAGTTGCAATGAGCAAACACCCAGGTTGAGGGATGGAGGATCCAGGTGATCTCGGAAATGTGCTGAGTGGTCTTCCGTAGGTGGACCCAGGGGGTCACAGGTGGTTTTGTAGGAAATGGTACTACTGTACTACACCCCCTTCTGCCAGAAATGGGTGCATGAGGAAGCAGCCGACCTTCTTGTCTCTCATAGGGCTCATGCAGAGTGGGCTACAGGTGCAGAAGAGGCAAACAGAGAGATGACTTCCAGCAACTTGAGCGTTTCTCGTTTGCCTGCACCATGCCCACAGAAACACTGAGGGTGATGCTAGAACATGCAGGAGGCAGCTAGAACTAGGGGTATGGATGAAGCAGCACTTCCTTGGTGCAGCAGTCAGGTACAGCTTCTATCTCCTGCCTTTCTGTGGAAGCAGGTCCTGTCATCTCAGCTCTCCAAATGGTCTTTGTCCAAAATTCCCCATGTCTCCACTGCCCCTCCCTTTTTTGCTTTTCTCATGAGTGCTTCCTGTACTGACCATTTGCTAAGTAAAAAACATTTCAAAATATTGAAGTGAGGCACCTCTCAACTCTGAAATAATGTTTATTCTGTCCCACAGTTAAGTTGCCTCCTGAGAAGTAAGCAGGCCAGCATTTTAAGGCCAGCATTTTAATACAGCAGTACTTTAGTTGATAATGTTAAAAATTTGGGCCACCATTTTTATGCATCGTGCATATGTATTAGTTTTCCCAGTTCTTTTGTAAAGTAGTTGAAGATTTTCATCTCAGTACATGGTTTTATATCCCTTAGGCTGTTCATTTACAGTCTTTCAGTTCAGGGAGTGACAAAAGAATGGTTTTCAGGCCATTTTTAATTCCTCTAATGAAAAGTATTTACAGACACTGTGAATTACTCAAAGCAAAGTCTGAAATTCTTTAAGGTGTGCTACAGTGTGAAAACTGAGGTAAATTGATCTCCGATGTGAATTTGAAGCATGGGACTGACTCCGGTAGGACTGGTATAGACAAATGCTACCAACTAAATATCTTACTAGGGACTTGGGACCTGAAAGCAACATGGTCTTGTTATCATACTGTACTGATATGCTTCAGTAGTCAATAGAATGTCTTTTTTTCTGGGATTGTCCTACACTAACTTAACTGTACTTTTCTGAAGCCAGATCCAATGCAGGGAGCTTGGGAACCTTTGCAGAGTGGTTTCATGGGGACAGCCTAAGCTAAAAAAAACCCCGGCATTTTAGTTCATGCTTTTTTTGAGTGATCTTGGATTACTCTGTGATTCTGCAAGAAACTGTATTAAGTTCAGATGATTAGGTGGCTTGGACATTCAGCTACTCAAGGTCTGATGTCTTGGCATTTTGAATTTATCAGGGTTAAACTGTGGATTGAAACTTTTTGAGGGCGCTGAAGGAAGGCGTGTGTGAAGTCAAGTGACTTCTGCAAAGAAATGAGCAAAGAAAATGTTTGCCTGGGTCTGTAGGTTGTCTTGCACACTCGCGGCTGCTAAAAGTTGAACAGATCTCACCATAATTTTAAGATAGAAATAGTTACCAATTAGATTTTACTGTTTGTACACTGTACTTTTTCTTCATTTTTTTTTTTCCACCTGAAGTGTCTTGTTAAGAAACAGTAAATGTAAGTTGGGGTCACAAACTTGTTATATTTTGGCAGTGGATAGCAGTGTGAGAGCAAATTTGAAAGAAAGTGTTAAGCTTTAAAGGTCTGCAGTTTGACAGGCTGTTATCTTTTATCCTTCCAGCACAAATCTTTATGCTGACTTCTCTTGTATCCCTCCATTCCCTGGGGGAACTCGGGTTCACTTGCATGTTGCTGGACAAGAGACAAAGAAGATCTGTTCAACACATGTAGAACAGATGCTCAGGGGAGGAGGGGGGAATTTTCCAGCGCAGTTACTGTAATATCCATTGCTGCTGTCTTGCTCCCTGTGTGAGCGCTGCTGGCCTCTGCAGAGCTAGTCCTGGGGATTTTCCCATCTTGGAGACAGCCCACCCAGACAGCTGCCCTCGCAGACATTTGCATATCAAAAATACTCTTGTAGGGTGTCACCTACTTCCTCACTGAGAGCACTTTTTAAGAAGGAAGAGTAAAATAGGTTGAAACACTGAATGGCTCGCTTCTCAGAGACACAGCTTAGGGAATGCAAGAATATGGGGTCAGGAGAGAATTCTTGATGCTCGTGGTCACTCACGGCAACGGTGATCAACAAGTAGGCACCCCTTTTCCAGGCTCTGGTTGAGCAAGTTGCGGACAGCAGGAGGTGAGGAGGTGTTACGAATCATGTACTCATTTGAGGCGTGTAGGTATGTTATACACTAGGTATATAATGCGGGCAGATGGAGCTGAAAATCTAGATATTTAAGAAATACAGTAATCTCTTAGGGAAGTACTTGATCCTGGGAAGCATGGAAAGGCCCTGTGATTGATGCTACGAGACAGAGGAAAGGCAAATGGTCTTTGTAATTAGCCTGGCACCTTTTGTGCAGATCTTTAAAGGACTTTTCTGCCAGGGTGGTCAAATATAAGTTGAAGTGATTGCAGTCACTTCAGTCCTTGGAATAACAGCAGTGAAGATGCAAGGCATGGAGAAATTACTCTGAGGCATTAAACATGAGCCAGTTATGCGGCATTTTAATTCTGTTGTTTTCAACAGCACATGGGAGCACAGCAAAAATGGATGCAGGACAGAATTTGCCCTACCTAATTAATATGCATAGTTAGAGTCCAGCCTCGCTAAAGCAGCAAATACACATTCTGCCAAAGCTCACCGGGGGATCAAAAATGAAGTAAAAATGAAAATATAGTCTATTGCAGTACTTCACTGTTACCCAGGCTCTGCAATTGCTTGTTATGTTGCAATCACACTTAAAACCAGCCATATACTAAGCTGCTACAGAGCTATATGACTACTGAGTGGCTTTAGCACACTGCAATACGGCTCAGTTACTGCTGGCATAAATCAAACTTCAGGACCCCCAATTAGAATGGGGATTTAGGGACTTGCAAAGTGCCTTTTCAGGCAGGACGAACATTTCGGGTAGGGAAATATTTGCAGATAAAGTTCCCAGGACAGAGAGGTGTTTCCCCAAACACAGAAAATAAAGGTGGGTGGGGGGGAGGGAAAAAGGCATCTGGCCTTGTCAGAAAACAGAAATGTTATTGTGATGTGTAGCAACCTGGCAAAACAAGGGAGTGTGAAACCTTACCACTCAGCTTGCAAAATGGTCCAGGCTGCTTCTCATCTCTTTGAGGAAAGCTGTGCACAGCTATATTTTTATATGTGTTCATGTATATATAATAGGTTAATGAGTCTATTTTGTTCTCAAGAAATGATGGAATGATCTGCTCAGTAGTGTGCTTTGGCTCCCCTAGATCATTTGGGTTCATGAATGTCCTGGAACAATTGAGACGTAGGCTAAGGGGGATGAAGCATTGCCTTGAGTTTATTAGTTGCAGCATATGATTTTGTTTGTGTGTTTAAAACTGGAAAAAAAAGCATTCAAAATACTTTCCAGGTAGGACATGCCTTCCTACGTGGAGAATATCTCAGCTGGCTTTAAAGAATCGCATGTTGTTTCTCCCTCAGTATTTCTGCCCTCATACTGTAGTTTGCTATGCAATGTTGACTAAGGGGAATAAAAGACATGCTTGATAGTTGTATTTATTTCCATCTGAGATATCCCAGAAGAAAATGTTGGAATCTTGTTCCTTTACCTCGGTTCTTAACTGGTTACCTGATTCTGTCTTGATACAACCAGAGTTAATATGGGAGGTGATGGCTTCTGCAAAGTAGGTACAATCTGGCCATCTCTTTGCAGCAGGCTGGAAGGAGTGTTTGCTGGGATATGCTTTGAGGTGGAATATCATCCCCTTGTGTTGGATTAATTATTGCAGCTTCGTAACTAATGTACTGGAGCACCAAAGTGCTCTCAGTTCAGAATGAAAATTGGAGCCGAATGTTTTGCAAACAGAGCAAGCTAACAGGGCTGTCAGATCTCAGGTTAAAATTGTACCTGTAGTATGCACAGGTTTTTACATTTTATGGAAATAAATATAACACAGCCTGTAACCAGTCAGGCCACAGCTCTTTGGTGTCATCAATATCAGTGGGAAGTTTTCAAGAAATAGGATATAGTCTACTTTTTTGTTCAAGTGAGTGAGGGCATTAAACACGTGATGCTGAGTGTAACTTCAAAATATTTACTCATTTCATATGAAATGTTTTAAAAGTGCTACGCTCAGGACAGCTGAGTTGTAGTTTATTAAGATATTGCAATGCACCTCATAAATGTGAACTCTCTTTACACAAATATATACAACAACAAACATATCAAACAACAAACCAGAAAGTGCTAAGCATCTTTAACCTTGATAATTTTCACTTGCTTTAGGTGAAATTGTTTACCTTTTTTATTACTGAGCTTGCCAGTAGTTAAATTAGGGTTTTTTTATGACCTTTCCTTAAAAGTTTACAAAAATGGGATTGTAAATGAAGCTGATAACAAGCAAAAACCCTAAACAACCAACACCAGGAAAGAAGTTGTAGTGCAACAGTCACCTCAAAATTTAGTAAAATTAAATTTTGTAGAACATAAAGCATCTTTATGGCATGGAAATATGTCTGAGTTGGTGTTTTTCTGGAACGTATTTTAATAAAATCAATAGCATGGTCAAGTGGCTTTACTCTTACAGTTTCCTGGGGCTATTGCTATTTTATCGAGATTAGTCCGCTGGACATCTCAAGTTTTTTATTTTTATTACTCACACTTTACACTGTAATTTAGACTAAACCACCCCTTACCACTTTTAGAAGACATTCTCTTTACATCTTGATACTTGCTTTTGTTATTACTCTATTAGATATCGTGGTGAGTTTAATTTTTGAGAAGAATAACCTGCAAATACAGGGTTTTCTTTTTATTAGTCTGGCCTCCTGTTTAAATGCATGTTCAGTTTCTGCCTCTTTTTTTTTTTTTTTTTTTTNTAGAATCACAGTGCTCATAAGTTGTACAGTCTGCTTTGAAAATAAAAGTTACTTTAGATACAGAACCTGCCTTTGAATCCTTGAACTGGAAAGTAAGGCACTTGCCCAGTTTTGATCATATCAGCTGGATTTCAGATGAATCTCTCAGTGCTTAAAGTTCCTGCGTTTAAGCATCTCGGTTGTGATTCCAGGATCAACTTAATATGGTCCAGAATGGTCTTGCATTTAAGTACCATCTAGTTTTGGTTAGAAGGGATCATTTGGACCTTCTGTCACTTCAGCTGCCTTTCTGAGGGTACGATGCTCCTAGTCTGTCTAATGCAATGAGAATAGGCAAGTCACACAGCTGTGGTTCCTATGAAGGATGCTGCATTGCCAATACTTCTACAGGATTTTTTTGAGTTTCTTGTTAGTCTAACCCTCTCTCCCTTTTCCTGTTTTCCTGGGTTTGGATATTAATATATAGTAAACTTTAGGAATGACTTTAAAAGTTATTTTTGAGTGTGATGTGAATACATATTCCTTAGAGGAGTCTTGGTATTCTCATGCCTTTGGTATTACTGCTTTGTCTATGTTGGCTAAAAAAAAAAGGAAGTAAAAAAGGTTCATCTGGCCCTGAAATTCCAGATGCCTGAGATTAAAAGAAAGGACTGGGTTATCCCATAATCTATACTGGCACTATAGCTGCTAAGTAATTTAATGTGAATGCTGTGGAAATGATGATGTATGCCATCAATTGCTGTGAACACAGCTGTGTTTCATCAATCTCTGTTTCCCATAATGAGACAGAGAACTATGAATGACTTTTACACATTTGATGTCAGCATTTGGGTAGGTCTGAGGTTTAATTATTTTGTGGAGTTTTGTTTCAGTTGTCTTGGGTCCTCCCGTTTCTTATTGTTTTTATTCAGTAGCAAGTGAGGCATCATTATTTTAATAGCTAACAAAGAGAAATCTCAAATGAAAAAAATCTGCTTTGTTCATGGGAACTGAGACAGAAAGCGACAATATCCCACTTTTAGACTGAGTTTACTGTTCTGTCATTCATCAGATGACAGTTAAATCAGTTCCCTTCCTGGCTGACAAGATATCCCAAGTCTTGAGTCCTCAGCCATTACATCCTTCCAGACTAACATTTGTTTGGCTGTGGATTGCCACTTCTCTAAGTTTTTCCCTCTCTCTGCTTCTTCTCTTGTCCTAAGAGATGTTTCTTTATTTCTGTCTCTTTTTGACTTGACACTATATTAAACTAATTTCCAGTAATAACTTTATTTTCCCCAATCAAAAGTCTCCTAATCCTCACCTCAAGCTGTGGGGAGAAGTTCCCTCAAGCTTCAGCTCACTGACAGATGATAGGCCCAGTGGCAACGCTCTCATGGTGCCACACAAAATTGATGGAAAAATCTGAAATTACGTGGTTCTGGGGTGCTATATTGTGCGTTTCAAAGTCACGGAGCCAAAAATGAGCTTTGATTTACTGTGACTTAATTCAGTCATGACGTGGGGCAGAAGCCTTGATCCAAATCATTGTAAGGCAGCGGATGCTATACTACCCTGTTCCCACTTTAGTGGTTTTATGTAGGATCTGCTGCCAGGTTGTAGTACCTATGCAATGTACTACAAAGTGTTCTATCAGAACTCTTGTTATCTAGATCAGGCAGTGACTTATCTTTACTGGATTATTTAAAGTATTTTATATACTTGTATATATTGTCTTATTATAGACTAGCTGTGTTTATATTTATCAACATCTTATAAGGAAATAAAACTATCATACACTTCTCATAACACCTTTGGAATTCATATCATGAACATAACATAATTTCAACTCAAGTCAGACATGTCCCTCTTGTGTTTTATTTACACCTACCTATCAGAGGGAAAAGTAGGTATGTTCATTTACACTTCATCATATTTTGGCTTCATATTAGAATGCATAAGCAGTGTGGAATCTCCACAGATAAGAGAAAAGGTGCAAACTGTGTACATAAATTTTTTCTCAGTTTAATATTAAAGATCCCTATCTGGAGCTGCCTTTTCAGGGAAATGTTTGTAATGCTCAGGCTACATTTAGACGTATTTTACATCAGTGCAAGTAGAAAAAAATTTAGTTCTGCAATCTTGGTGATAATTTTTAATACTAATTCTGCTGTTTACAGCACAATGACAGTTTCTGCCTCTGTTTCTTGATCACTTCTACCTTAGTCTCTCTCCCTCTTAGTCCAGAAGTACTTAGTTTTGTCTGCTACTTAAGTGAAGAGTGCTTTTCATTTATAAGCACATTAGGTCAGATATTGGGCGGTATTGTTTCGTATGTCCTGGTGCAAACCTAGTGCACAGTATTGGTGGGATGGTACAATGTGTACAAACATAGTTTGCTTTTGAAGCTAGTCATGAATTACCTAAGTAAGCATTGTAACATGGGTGACACCACAAAGCACTTCGTATTTGACAGTTGTGATGTTATAGGACATTGGTGAAATGTATGAGGTCAGAGGTGGATTTTTCAGTAATAGCGTCACATTTTGTAGCATGAATTATAGACTTAAAAAAAGACGACGAAGGCAATAAACATTATGTGTCCTAGTATGTTTTTGGTTTAGTATCTATTATTTTTTTTTTAAATTAAAAAAAAAAATATTGCTGGGCTTTAGTCCAAATACTAGGTAGAATTTTACCAAGCTCTTTGTAAATATGTGCCTCAAAAAAAAATTACTTCTCCTTGTCTTTTGCTAGAGCGTAGATATATGTCTCCCCAAGTAAGCCTAGAAAGAGACATAGAAATCTCTGTAATATACTAGGATTTGACTTGCAAGGAGAAGTGAGTTATTAAAAGAAATAGAAGAAAAATGAAAGAAAACCTATGCCTTTAATGAACAGAATAAAGGAGAAAAGAGAACGTTGATTTAATCTATTGATTTGCTGTGAAGTAAAAGAACAGATGTTTTTTGTTAGGTCCCTGGATAAAATTCAGTAGGCGCCACTAATACTTACGGACTGGTGACTTCTGATAAGATTGAAAATTGATGTCTGTTCTATTGTTACTAAATGCATATGGCAGGTCACGCTGCTGTAGGTGATTCATTTCAGAGTACTTTTATACAGAAACTATATCTGATTTTCCTAGACTGAGACAAAAACAAGAAATGTTTTGCCAACAATTTTCAGCTCCAAAGACATGTCAGCCATGAAGAGTTTAATGCTTATGGTAGGCAGTGGAACACATAGAGCTCCTTTGTTGTAGGTCTGCATCTCTGTGGATGTCTAGAAAAGAGGTAGATTATCTTTATTTGCCTTATTTCTATTTGTCAGTCATCTCTTTGAATGCTTAATTCAATAATTATCTACAGAGGTGCTCAGGGAGATGTGATTAAACCGTAGAGGTGTTGGAAGCAAGTCATTTCAACATTGGCCGGGTTTATCTGACCGCCTCTCCTTTGACTGATCCAAACATTAAACAGACCACATTTAATGGAAGTTCAAAGGCTTCCCCAAAAGGTTCAGAAGGCTCTGTGATGGGGGGGGGGCAGGGGCAGGGAGGAGGGGGGGGAAAGTTTCTTGCTCGCCTTCTTGGAAACCACTCGAAGCAACATGATTCTGGAATTCAGATTATCCCCTGGTGCTTTTTGAGAGGCCTGAGCAAAGTTTGCCGAGGTCAGGGTAGAGGCTTCCAGGTGTCTTGTCAGCTTTCAGGCAAGAAGAGCAGAAAATCCATCCAGAATGCCCCGTGAATGCAAATGAACCACACACGTGATACGTATGTTTATCCATGCACACACATCCGCTTGCTTATATATACATACATACATATATAAGGCAAACAATTTGAATTCTTGCTTTGAGTGTGAAATCTGCCTCAGATACTGCCTTACTGGGCAGGGTCTTTCTACGAGGTGGCTGAAGTCTTTTCTTCTCACTTCTCTTAAAAGGAAGAATAGAAGGCCTTCCTTCTTAGCCTTCCTGAGATTTTTGGTGTGGTGTGGGGATTTTATGTATTTAAATATATACACATGTACACACCCACCATATTCACTGTCTTGCCTTCCTTCTGTTTCTGTACCTCCTGGAATGTGCTGTAAACTGCATAGGGAAGTATTTAAAATAACAAAACCGCAGGTTTGAAACCTGCATTTTCTTGATGAAGTAACTTCTAAGTATTCGCTTGTATTTGTTTAGATTTGCAGTAGCTTTTCTTTGCAGTAGCAGGTCACGTCATACAGTGCACAGTGTCCTAAAAACAGAGAATTCATTGTGGCAGAAAGTTATTGTGACAACTGTGGGACTCACCTGCAAGACATGGGCTGTACAACGTGGTACTTGGACTCCAGCCTGGGGTGGATTAGTTCCTACTTATGGGTGAAATTTGTAGAGAATCCAGAAAACCTATAAAAAGCTCTAAGGCCCTTAATGAGAGACTTATGTAGTATAAAATGACGTACTCCTTTAAAGACTTGAAGAAAACAAGAAAGAATTTCAGAAAGAGCATGGCATAGTTTTGGTGTGATGTCTTAGGTATGAACTAGTCAATATTATTTATAAATCTCCCTTTTGTGATGCATCAGGTCAAAAATTATATTGACCTCCAGAACATTGCTTACTACTTAAAATGAGTCTCAAATATAACCCAGCTGATGTGTAATAGACATTGCAGACTTGGAATGAAGTCAGATGAATGGAAACATAATTTAACTTTCCAAGTTTCTTTTACTTTCAAAGTATTTTAAATGTCTGATTATAACAGATTCTGTAAAGAGTAGTTGACTCTCAGCTGGAGTTAAGCAGATCCAAATCTCTAAAGAGGTTTTCCTGAGAGGAAAAAAAAGTCAGTGAGAACTGGGCAATGTTCCCTATTCTTGACAATGCTATAGGATTTTTAGCTGCTGTATGATCAACTTTACTTAGAGACATCTGTGGCCTCCTACAGATTCTAATCGCAGTCTTGTGTCAGTATTACATGTAATCCCATGCCCAAATTTAACATTTGTCCTGTTGAAGTCACTGAAATTAGTAAATGGAGAAGGAATTATTCACATGCTCAATCTGATACCAAGTATTCATAAATTTTGAAGGCCAAAAGTTATTAAAATCATCTAGTAAGGCTCTTTGCACAATTCAGGCTGTAGGTCATTAATCCATGCTTTCTACAGTGCTTCAGGAGCTGTTTGGGACAGAATATATATTTTTGAAGGATAGCCAATCTTGAATTAAAGGCTTCAAGTGATGGACAGTGAATGATAGCTGTGTATTGTCTGATTGAATGATTAACCTTCAGACAGAAGAAATATACTTCTGATTTCTACTCTGAAATTTTACTGATTCAGCCACTGGATATTGTATATTATCTGCTTGGTTTCAGTAGCCTTTATCAGTCTTTTCTTCTCAGAGAGGCATGCAAGGACATTAATGTACTCCTCTCTAATCTTCGTTTTGAAGAAAGCAAATTTAAGCAAGACCTTGAACCATTCTCGTGCTTGTTTTGTTAGCCCTGTCCAATTTTTTTACGCTTTAAATGTGTTTGCTCACTCTTCTAAATTGTGAGCAACGTGCCTTGTCTGCAGAGACAACTTTCAGATGAGTAACAATGAGTGACACTCGGAAGCATGAGCAGCTTGGTTCAGATAAGGACATGAAACTCCAGACTTATAAAAAACCTCTCATTCCAAACTCCTCATGCCATTTCAAATATGCAGTATCTGTCTAGACTCTGCATGAGAAAAGCTCCCTGATGTTGCAGCAGAGGTGCAATAGAAGACACTGAAAGGGACAACAAAATACTTGGGAATGACAATAGGGAATGACCCTGTGTTTCCTTTTATCAGGGAGAGTAGGCGCTGCTGTGCAAGGTTTAAGTCCTGTTGACATCCATGTTCACTAACAGCGTTTGAGACCATGTAATGTCCTGCAAGTGTGGGCCCTATGCTGACAGAAGTTTGAAAGAGAAATGAAGAGTTGTTTTAAGCGCTAGCTAGGAATTCATTGAAAAGGCATGTACTAATCTGTGACCACTTGTTTACAGCCTAAATCTGTGTCAACAAAATAGCTTTATGCTTATGATTTGAAGTCAGTCAAATTACTTGGCTTTGGTCTAAAACTGATCTAGGACAAACTGCAGCATCATCCCAATTCCAGCACCCAGTTTTCCACATGCCGGAGCCCCGTCCACCTGTACTATCTTTTGAAGACCTGGACTTTAGGTCAACCATTCGTATCAGATTTGCACTCGAAACTTGCTGGACTGACTCAAGTTTCCTGCCAGGAATATAAACATACATTATCACGAGGGGCTTGTGAGGCTGTTGATATAGCTGATGGTCACAATCAGAGGCTTGATCATCTTTCCGATGAGCATCAATTCATGCAGATACTACTGTCTTTAAAGGAATAATTGCATTTATGTTTCCTGCTGTGTCTCTGGGAAGGCAGAGCTGTGATTCGCCTGGCTGCCACCAGATGCCGGTGTTTACTGTGCACAAGTACTAGTGCACCCAGGCCAGCAGCGTGGCAGTAAACCCACCCAGGCTCTCACAGGAGCTTCATGGTGTTAAAAAAACTCGGTTCCTCTTCTTTTGGATGAGGATTTGGACCTACTGTGGTGATCAAGCTGAGATCTTCTCACAATGCGCGGAATAACGGTAGCCTCCTTCTGATAGATTAGAAGGAAGCAGCGTCCCTCTGCAGAGTGGAAAAACTTGAGCGCTACATCCTCGAAGTCAATGAGGGCCACGGGTAACGTTGGGATCCTGGCTGCTTTCCCCAGTGCAGGAAAAGGTTTTGGGAGAACCGGAGGTGGTATCTGGTGTGCTGATCCCTTGACTGACAGGTCAAAGTAGGGTAATCCAGAACCGGTGACAGACACGTAAGGGCTGTAAGAGAGCTTTGCAGTCCTAGAAGTACCAAAATTCAAACAAACCCACTGGCTTGTATAATGCATCATTATTTAAAGAACTAAAAAGCAAAAAATAAAATAAAATTGCGGAATGAAGACACTATTTGGGAAATTAAGGGTCAGTACCCTGTAAGATAAGAGGTGTTTGGTTTCTTTGAGTGAAGTAAGATTGTAAATTTGGTGTCCAAATAAGTATTTATGGGGGGGAAAATGTTTAAATGCAGTAAATGTCAATTACCTTTAACTTGTATACTTGAAAGGTGCTATGTTTTATCCATGAGGACCGTACGTGTCTGGCTCTGCATGGCCCTGCTCGCTCAAGCCAGTTTGGGGACACGTACACTGAATTTCAACATAAGATGTGGAGTCAACAGGTGAAGTTTGGACTTTCACATTTCCTTTATTTTTTTCTTGAAAAATTCATACCAGTGTTTCAGCAAAATCCTTGCTCTAGGAATCTTTTAAATGATAAAATGTAATTTATGATGACTTGTACTTCTAATCAAGAAAGAAAAAGCACCAGTACTTAACCATAGAGGTAGTTAATTTACTATTTGTTTTAGAAAAATATATTAATACCTGTTTTTCATTGCAACGTAGCAAAAATCTATTTCTATTGAGAATAAGACCTTTCACATTTTAATTGTAGTAACCTGTGGGCGTTTGTCTCAAAGGTTTTCATCCATCTTTTTAACCCTTGATTGATTCCTGTATTTTTTGGTAGGCATATCCTATGCAAAGTTAAATGCAAAATTCTACACCTTCTTTGTGTATCAGCTTTTGGTTTCTTTAAAAAAAAAAAACCAAAAAACCCCAACCAACCAAACAAAAAACCCTATCTTTTTGGTTAAGATATTACTGGAAATAATATAGATTAAAAAAAATCAGAATATACTTGTATTTTTGCAGCACAAAACAGACAAAGAAGGTATTTTCTTCTTCTTTATTCTTCCTGAAGACTAATAACATGAAATACACAAAGTCTCAGCTCAGGGTAGGTGTCTCTGCAACAAGTTACTCTTGTCAACAGGAAAAAACCACAGTTATGGTTTTCAAATGTTCACAGAAAACATGCAGGCGTGTAGAAGAGCTGATTTTATTTGGTTCTTTTCCCATAAGTAGTCCAGGCTGGTATAAATTGTTACATGACATTTCAAGTTGTGATGCTTCAAAGTTGTTTGTGTAGGAATGGTATAGGATGGAAATTGTATCTTGGAGCAGTAGCTGCAGCTGGGTGGGAGCATTATCATGGAGGAATTTTACACAGGCATTCTCCCGACAGCCAATACGCTTCAGAACAAATGCTTTCAAAAACAGCTCAAAATTGTTATTCATTGGTTTATACATCTGGCTTAAGGACATATTGAATATTTGTCTTATATTCTTTTTCTGAAAGCAAAATAGGCCTAATGTCAAAACCCACAGATACTTTCCAAATATCACATCAAGTCAATTGTAATTAGCCATAAAATCTTTTGCAGAGAACATCCTTAGATATGCTTTCAGTTTGCTAATGTGAACCGGCACAATGTTTGGTTTAAGCTGTGTAATCCATTTAATGAAAAGTAATGAGTAAAAGGGAGAGCTGACTAATCTGATACATTTCTTGTCATTGATTGTGATGGATTAAAACAGTGAATTACTGGCTATTCCCAAATATCACCCTCTCAAGAGCCATTTATTTGCCCTGGTCTTTGAGCTCTTCGTAAACAAGATGATACATTCCTTTCTAACATGCACTTTAAATTAGTTACAGCTCACATTTGGAAGAGGAGTATTTGCAACCGGACTTTTTTGTTTTCTCATTTCTTTTACTGATTTGTGAGGCTTTGATTGAAGACTTCCATCTTCTGCTTTTTGCTTTACCAATGGTAATTAACATTTTTAAGTGATTAATGCAGTGGTCAATTCAAAGGAGGCTGGTAAGTCGAATAATTACATTAATGTCTTTTCATAGAGATGAGGTGATCTACAAGAAAAACCACCATTAGAACAAGAATTGGAACCAATTTTCATCCTGGTCGAGATTGCTGAAGGGTATCTTCTGCAGGCAGTCGGGCCGTTGGGAAGGGGCTTTTTGTGCAAGGGTGGGGGCAGTTATGAGGGTCAGTCCGTGTGGATGCACATTGGTAGCAATGGGCTTTTGTCATCCTGAGCTGAGGCTGCTGATCCAAGTTCCTGTTTTCATGCTCTCCTATCGCTACCGCACAGAGCTTTGAAGTATCACAACTTGAAATACCCCAAAGCTTTTCTGTGCCAGCCCAGATTACTTACGGGAAAGGGATGAAATAAAAAGAATATAGATACTGCCGTTAGCAACACTGACATCATTGCTGGTCCCCTTTCAATTCCTCTGTCAGCTTTGATTCTCCTCCTTTGCTTTATTATTTGGAAATAGTATTAAATGCTGATGAGGCAGCATGTATTTCAAGTCATCAAAGACCTGTCAGTCACTCTTAGGCAGTCAAACCTTTCTTTGGGGTACCTGACATCAACCGCTCACGATATGGTGCCTGACCGCAGCCTGGAAGTTATTTCAGTCCTGCTGCATTCCTGCTCTGTGGACTTGGGCAAGTTGCAATATCTTTTATTCCCCTCTAATAACTGGATGATGAACTGGGTTTTTACAGCTGTGTGACACTTAGTGTGCCTGAACAGAATCTTAATATTGGTGAGTTCTTCTTCAAAGTGAAGGGTGATGTGGCTTTAAATTTCCAAATTTAAATCTCATAGAAGCTGAGGTGTAAGAGGTTCAGCGATTTGGATACTCCTCCAGGTTCTCACCTGCAGTTCACGTTAATAGAAATTGCATTTCTTACACAGTAGA
This sequence comes from Chionis minor, assembly GCA_013398295.1. Classification (NCBI taxonomy): domain Eukaryota; kingdom Metazoa; phylum Chordata; class Aves; order Charadriiformes; family Chionidae; genus Chionis; species Chionis minor. The sequence continues at coordinate 219,488 of VZSF01002487.1, forward strand.
GGGATGTCTGATGATTACAGCAAGTTTAAAAAAAACATTACAGAAGAACACAAATATCCTTTGTACCCCTTTATCCATAATAAGGGTGCAGATGTCTGTTATAGCGAGTTGTTTGCTAAATCCATTTCCATTCACGCTTGCAATGGGGTTAGTGGGTAGCAGCTCTGATGATATTCTCTGGAAACATTTATTGTACTACCTCTCATAAATGCCTTTGCCTTCACTTCAAACATACTTGAACTGGACAAGAATTTTTAAAACCTGAGTTGAAAACTGATGAAAAAACATTAGCATGAAACCAAGATTTTTCTAGCCCTTTTTATAAAATTTGGATCTAATAGCAGATATCAAGTTAAGAAATGATAGGGTTTTAAATGTAAAACTATGTCTTTGGATTATTGCTGCCCCGTTTTCTGAACCAGTAGCACTATTTCTTGGAAATAAACAGTAGGAAAAATGGTTATTATGTTCCTTAAATCATACCACACCTTGTTTGCTGATCTGTATGCAGCACTGGAAGAATATAGGAGAATAAGTCAGTCCAGGTACATTCACATTATATCTTCTTTTTGGTTTAAGACTTCAAGATTTTGCTTAGCTTTTCCCTAGTCACCTAGTATTTTTGATTGCAAAACGCAGTTTTCCTTACATCTATAAAACTGGCTTTGGTGATTTCTGTAATGACTATTACACTATCTCCTGTGCCAGTCTCAGCAGAAAGCAAGAAAACCTCAACAAATATGCTGTATAGACCCCTTTATTAAGAAATAAGACACTTTTACTCAGAAATATCTGTCCCGAGGGAGATTTTAATCAAGACAACAAAAAGCATGAAGAGAAATTGATTTTGGGAACTAAGTGCAAATTTTGTCTGCAACTGGTTTTGAGTACTTTGGGAATGTGTGGCCTCAGAAATCACCTCATTCCTTCAGTGGAGTGACCGTGTTTGTTACATATGTCTGAAAAGACCAAAAGCTATTTTGGATGTGGAGCGCAGGAGTGCAGAGATCATCACACCCGTCAGCACCAGGTTCTTGTTTTATGTTACAGCTATGTAATGTTTAAATAAAAATAAATTAAGTGTTAAGTAGAAAGTCTTCCTGCCTTAGTGCAAACAGCAACATACTCCTGGCATGACAATATAGCAGTTGTTTGCTCTGTGCCGGTGATGATCTCATAGTTGGTTTAATCAAAAAGGGACATACTGCGTTAGAGGGCCATAGCTATGGAAAATGAATCTTTTATCGTTTTGCCAAGAACTTTCTTTGTTGTCCTTTGGGTCACATTGGAAAGTTCATTTCGTTGCGCCAGGGTTTTCTGAGTGAGAAATAGTACAAAATTTTGATTGTGGAGCCTCAGAAGGCTTTTCTCATGCAGGCTGGGATGCATTAAAGAAATGAGTGGACTAATGTCATATCATACATGCCTACTTTTTCCATCGGCTGTCTGTGCCTTTTTTCCCCTCTTTCCTCATTATCTCAACATTTACTCAAAATACATAAAATGGACCAAGCAGCTGTGCTGTTTCATACAGTGTATGTTGGAGCATATACTAGAGTATATTTTGATATGGAATATATCTGGTGTATGTTTTGAGAGATGAGGTGAATATTGTATTTATGTGGTTTAAATACTATTGCTTTTTTTTAAAGCGTTAACAAGTGCTTAGTAGATTTTATTATTATTATTTTTTAATATTGGAAAACCACTAAGGAATCCACAAAGTCAAAAGCTTGCTTGTAAAGATCTCTAGTTCCTTTACTTGTGTGCTTGTAACTCACAAATACTGTGTGTTTTTAGAACAACTGCTGTTAATGAGCAGGCTTTTCTGATCAGTTATGTATGGAATGTTAAACATGAAAGATACACTGTAGTTGCATCAGTTTTATTAATTCTTATGATGGTTTTTTGTACTGCACTTCTCAAGTAATATTCTGTTTACATGTTTTCTAAGAAACAGATTACGTTTTATTAAGAAAAGGCTGTTATTGCTTATTTTGGATGTAAAGGGAAAGATGCCTGAGGTGCCTGATGTGGGAACCTCTCTCATACTGTGTTATCTGGAAATATGAATGGAAAGTCAGTGTGATCCAGCAGTTACTACTAAAGAAATTAGAGAGACAGGAAAGGAAGAATCCTTCGGACCATTGCCAGATGCAGTCTTGGGACCTATGTATTGCAGGAATTAAAAACATCCACAGGTGTTGCAGAAAATCCCCTCATTCAAGTACAAATCCTATTTGTGGTGTGTTCGATAGCAAAACTCCAACAGATTTTGAAGGTGCCGTATCGGAGCCTTGTTTTGTAGCCTGTGGGGATAAATCCTCTTCCTTAAACCAGTTTTTACGCATTTCTGTGTATGACTTTATAGAACAGGAAAATATGGTATTTATTGTGCAAATGGCACAAATGTAACAAATGTAAGGCAACACACTGTAAAAGTAATCTACGTGAAATGTTCTTTTTGCTAGGATATGCAGTTCACTTAGGTTTGGTGTTACGGGAGTCACACAGCAATTCAGCAGATTTATGGCTTCACTGAAAACTGCGATGACATACCATTGCACTACTTATCTCTCAGTGCAAATCTAGGCCTATGTCCAATACTTGATAACCAAGTCATCCACAAAGTGATGCAAAATCCATTTTGATTTACTACAAGAGGACATTCTCTGTCAATTAGTGTAAGTTAAGGTCCGTAGGTGCTTGCCCCAGCCAGATGCTTAGGTGTGCTCTTATCTCGAGCGTGCAGCCTGGGCAAGACCTGTACTCACTTGCAGTCCCATTGACGTCCATGGGATTCAACGCTGGTGCACATCTTCAAAGCTTATTGGTCCTTTCAGGAGGTGTAAATTAAAACCAGCCATTCAAACGAACCACACTCAATTCCAGTTTCATGAGCCACACCTCATCTTTATTCCCTGTGAATATGTTTCTTCCTATGTGTTGCTGGTATCTCATGATAGCAATGGACCGTATTTCACTTTGAGAGAGAGTTGGGAGTATAGTTACATCTCTTGGGCATACTTTTTCCCCGAATGACATGCTAGGAATGTATTAATATCTCCTTGATAGGCCAGAGGAATGTGGAATGTGCGTACTCACAGGGCATTTAGAGCCAAGCGGGGAGGGCAAGTGAGGAAAGAGGATGGGCAGATGGAAACCCTCCTCCCTGCAGGAGGTAGGAATGGTGGAATTTGCTGTGCCGTGGTTTCATACCAAGCCTCTTCTTTGTTTTCCTAGTGGCATCCCTACACAACGTTATATCATCTGTTCCCAACCCTTTGCCAACACCACTCGTTTGGGGCAATCCTGGGTGAAATGTAACTGGAACTAGGTGATATGATTTCTTTCTAAACTGGTAAAACATAAAAACAGCTTAAAAACAAAGAAGTGAGAGAACACAGATATCTGTTTTATGCCTGTTTTATTTAGATAATTTTAGCCGTTATTTATGCTTTCACATTTGCGTTTCTCTAGTTCTGCTTGAAGCCCCATGGGTTGTTACAAGTTCTCCCTAATTAAAAATATGATATATTTTTTGGCAATTCTTTTTAGGCTCCTTACATTGTGTGGTCTAACTGTGGGTAGACTTTATCAGCTGTGTGTTCTTTCATGTGCCCTCTATTTCTACTAACTGAAAAAAAGGAATATTAATGTGCATTTTGTACTCTTTAGTCACAGCACTGTGTGGCTGCTGGTTTTTTAAAATATGAATTATTTTTCAATGTTGTCAGTATTGTTATGAAAAATAATAGTTGTCTTCATTGTCCTTGTAGCCCTTTTCCACTTAGACCATTTATTTAATTCCCTGGATAGTGTTAAAATTCAAGCCATTATTAAAAATACTGGAAATACCTAGCTGAGGACAGGGTCCTTGGGAATGTCTATATATGTACACACATGTGTGTGTATATATATACACATGTGTATATATATATATTTCCAGTTAGTGAGCCATTAATAAGAACTCCTTGAATACAGTGTTTCGTCTAGTCTGTGTCTCCCTTGGTGGCTTATGAAAATGTCAAAGGAGACGGTATTAAAAGACTTGCTCTGCTGAAGCTGCATGACATTTATTGCATCCCCACTATCCACTAGGTATGTATCCTGTTACAGGAGAGCAGATTGGTTTGGTGTAACTTGTACTTACCTTTTAGCCTCATTTAATTTATTTCTGTAAAATGCTAACCTTTCCATTTAGTACCATTATACTCATCCTTTCCCCACTTCATGTTAATCTTTCTGCTTAAAACTTCCTATCTCTCAGTATTTGTTTTAGGTTTCGGTGCTTGCTTTTCATTCCTGTTCAAATTATAGTCTTCCTATTGTATTTCTGGGTTGTGGAGGTTTTTGTTGGTTTTTTTGTTTGGTTTTTTTGGTGTGGTGTTCGGGTTTTTGTGTTTGGTTGTTTATTTTATTTTTTTTTGGTAGGGATAGACTTTGTGGCATGTTAGTATGTTGAAAGCATTTATTACTTGCAGAGTTATACTATAATATGAGTTTCGGCTCTTTGTGAGAGGACCTCAGTGTGAGGTCTGTGTTCTAGACCCTAAAAAGAGATAAAACTCAAAATTTAAAGCTATATTGTGATATTTGATCTTGCTGGGGAATTTCCTTGTTATTTTTTAATGTCTTTATCAGTAATAATTCAAAGCCTGTAGTCCTTGATAACATAGGCAGAATCCCACTAGTGTCCTTGCGAATTTTGCCTTAAAAAAAAGAACAAGTAATTAATGTCAGGATTTCTGTCTTAATACAGTAGCTGAATGGCCACTTGGGCAGAAGGCTGTTCAGGTTGTCAACCCCAAGTTTCTCTCCCCGCCCAAGTCAGAGAGCTGTCTGCAATTCCTGCTACTTAAGGGGCTTGGCCAACTTTGAGATGCTGAACACTCAAAAATCCCATTAATTTGAGAGGGAATTGTCGCGCTCAGCCTTTCCCTGGACTAGGCTGTATATGCTTCTAGCTGGATTGCTCCAGAGACCTGGCAAAGAGTCTGGAGGGCATTTTCCTAGGCTGTTACACAATGTTTTGCTCACAAATATGCAGAATATTCCCAAAGGACTAAATGTTGTTGGTAACATGGCACACCCTCCCACCCACCCCCAAGGAATAATGTCTACTAAACCCTTTTTAATTTGTTATGGTATTATAGATCCTGAATAGCGCATATTCACAAAACTGTTGTGAAGCCACTGTCCTCCCATTTCTCCCTAAGAGGCCTTTGATGCTCTTGGTCCTGTTCCGTGGCTCACCAGTGTTATTCAAGTCTTTATTTAGGCTTTGCAAAACCTGCCCTCAGGCTCTCGACTTCTTTGAACATGCCTCAGCTTTTCCAGTCTCGGGAGTCCTTTCTTCATACTCTGTACCATGGAAGACTGTTGTGAAACATTTTCTGCATTCTTGCCCCTTCGAGGGCTTCCATATTGAAATGTTCTCCAAACCGCTTTGTTTGAGTATAAAGCTCAAAACTTCTGAAAGCTCTGAATTTATAGACTCAAGGGGAAAACCAAGTAGGACCTTAAAGGGGATCAATCCTCTGCAGAGTTTTTGAAACAACAGGCTTTTGGGATGGTTTAGTAAAAAAATAGATTTTCAGTTAAATGTTTGTTTTAAATGAAGCGTATGCCTCTTGTGACAATCGCAGTAATTCATTGAAAAAGAGTATGTTTTCAGTGTCATCTTATTTTAGGCTTTTAGACAAATATATCTGAAGACATTTTTGAGAAAAATTGACATTCTGCACAGCTTCTACTTTTTTCATCAGACCTAGTATTGAGGTATTGGTAAGAGTGAGAAATAGAGAGTGGTATTTTAGAGATAAAAAAAAAATTGCATAGCTGAAACTTCTTTTTCAGTGGGAAAGGAGGTGAGGCAATGGATGGTTAGGAAAAAGAGCTTGCAATTTGGCTTGTTTCAGCCACAGAAGTCTTGAAACATGAGGGAGCTGTCTTCAGCTGGAATGCTTGTTAAAAAGACTAGAGCTTAGCTTAATGGGAAGAAAGACTGGAGTACTGCATTAGCTTTTCAGTGGTAAAAATAACGTATGTCTCATGTTTATCCTTAGTGTTTATTTTCTCCTCCACATTTCCCTCCCTTAACAAAACTAGATGCAGTGGATGAAAGCAGAATTTACCTTTAAAACCTGATTTGATGGAAGGATCTTCTGAATGAAAAACATTGAGGCTCTTGATCCCTTTCTCTCTACATATTTAGTGGTACAGGATGCATGAGTATAAATGCTGGACAGCTGGGAGCTGTTTGTTTTTGGAGAACTGGAAGCTCTTTGAAAACTGCAGGAATAGATATGTTTCTGAAGTTTTATTTCATTGTTTAGCTTTCTGTCATCCAGAAGTGCAGTGTTTACTTAAACGTTATACAAGCTCAGTGTTGTAAATTAACAAGTACTGTTGTAAATTAAGAGTCTTGGCTTTAAACTGTTGGACTTAATGTTATAATTGAAAACAGCTCTACAGTGCTCAGCTGTTGAGTCCTGACTTTATAGAAATACCTAGAATGTGATATTCCCAGGCAGCTCTGAAAGTGTGTTGAGGTAAACCTGAGCTGTACATTTGCATTTTTGTGATTAAATAAAACGTGCCACATAAATCTGGGAAATGCACGCAATCCAGGGTCCGATGCTAGCAAAGCATGCCCTCTTTTGGGGGCATAGCTCCCGTGTAGCTCCTATGTAAGGTCTTGTTATTATATGTGTGCACAGTCCCAAGAATTAGATTAATTTTAGATTAGGTATAATTAAGACTGCTTTTTCTTTCTGAAGGAAAATTTATCACATTAGCATTCATATTTCAGGTCATATTTCTCCATCCGCTGCATGAAAAGACAGTCACGATAAGAGATGGAAGCTCAGAGTGAGATACAGGAATACATTGGGGGTAAGGCAGCTCTATGAGTGCCCTAAATGAGAGGTAAGGTATCCCAAAGAGATGTGTTTTGCAGAGGAGATGTGATGGAGCAGAAGGAACTCAAACAAGTCAGGATACTAACACTGTTTCAAATAGTATAACTGCAGGCAGAATCAAATAGGTAAGAAGAGGCAAAGCAAAGCATAAAAGTAAAAAGCAAGAAGAACTTAATAGATAGGAAAGACTTCAATGTGCACTCTTCATATGATGATCTGTGTTCTCACTTTCCTTTGAAAAAGAATGTATACATTTTACCCATATCTGATGGAGGTATTTATTTAAGAGGATAGCAGAGCATGAACAATGGGAGTGGAAATGACTGAGCAGTAAAAGGACAGACATTTATCGTATGGAGATCCTTACTGCAGAGTAGGCAAGGTCTTTTCTGTAAAACAAAAAACAAAAAAAAAGAAAAAGAAATTTCAATTCAATAAGAGATATATGTTAGAAGTTGCTTTAAATAATGTTGCCTCAGTGGTGGTTTTCCATGCTGAACTCGCCACCAAAGAAGTAGGAAAAAAAATTAATCAGTTAAAAAGGCAAAACCTCTCTCTTAAAAGGTCCCTGAGGTAGGTAAAAAGTGTTCATTAGTGGATCCTGCCAGGAAGGAGCTCCTGTAGACATCAGGTTTGGTGAGGGTTAATAGTCAACAGTTAATAAGATTTTAATTAATCACTTTAGTGAACTGCATTCAAATTTTCCCTTTTCAGTTCTCCAGTGTACAGCTGAGAGTAATCCTCTCGTCTCAGGCATTAAGCATGAGGCATCACTCCATACCCAAGATATTTCAAAAAGTAAACAAATGTGTTCCTTGTTTCTCTCCCTATTATGCTGCAGAGTTAGATTTTGAGGTTACTGAGTTTGGGGTGGGATGGTAGGAAGGGAACATGCCGTGTGTTGCTTTTTTTGGTTACAGAGATGGCTCATGCATTTTACCTCCAGTTCCTGAAGAGCTGAGTTCCCACAGTTGCGTACATCCTGTCATACGCTGGGACTAAGCTCTAGGCAAAATTGCTGGTATTGCTGGTGTTGCAATTTCACAAATCATGAGACAAATCTAGCTCTGGCCTTACATATCTCAGAGAGGGTTGCAACGATTTGGAAGTGAACTGCATTCAAAATCCAGGAGAAGGTAACAGAGAGCAGTGAGAGAAAAGAGTGGAAGAAGCAACATGAGGATGATAAATTCCTTTTCTTCCCTCTGCCCAATATTCCCCAGTCAGTGTCAGGTGCTGCATGGGAGTTTTTACTGTCCTGTAGTACAGAGTTCTGGTGGTATGCTAAATAACACAAAGCTCAGCTGCTGTACTGTGTTGTCTGCCCTCAAATGCAAATATTTCTACTTTTTCAAAATAACAAAGTAGTGCCCATACAAAGCATTAGTAGATAACAGAAACCTAGTAACATGTGTCAGCAAGTTTTGATCTCAAGCTTGGCAAGCTAGGAGTGCTTCTGTATGTTGCAAACGTGCGCAACAATTCATTTTTGTTTTCTTTTATGATATTTGAAATTACAGAGGCAGTTGCTATGCTGTTTTTCTGTTTGTACATTAAAAACCAACCAGTTTACCTACATGCATGGTAGAACGTGCCATGTAATGTCACTATTTTCCCTCCTCCCTGTTAGGAACGGTGATGTGTTCCCCAGCTGCCTCCTGCTTTCCTCTCTACAAAAACACTCAGCTCCTGTCCTATACCTTGGAACTGGATGTGGCTGAGGCCAAAACCACCAAGGGTGATTTTGCAGCTTGGAATTTCCCCATGGCTATTGTGTCCATCTCCTAAGTATAGCAGAAGAAAAGTGTTTTTCTCTGCAATTGCTTGTGTTAAGGGCTGATTTTAAATGGTGAACATTTTCCCTTTGTCCCTTCATGTGTGGTTCAATGGTAAACTTAGCTTCATGACATTGAAACGATGCCCCATTATTTGATTGCTGAGCAACTTTTTGCTGCTTTGGCTTTTGCCAAGAATTTTTTTCTGTCACATATTCAGGAGGCTAAGACGATCTGCGTGAGCTGCTGTATGCTGTCCTTCAATTTTCCATCGTAAATAAAGTGCTTGTTAAACCACAAGTGCATCTGTTAGAATGAAGTTACACGTGGAGTTATGAGGCAGTATTTACATGACTTCTTAATGTGAATGAATCTGTTGGTAACTTTATTCTGCTACCAAATAAGGTCAAGACCTCTCAAGTGTTAGTCTGCATAGAAACAGACCTTTTTACATTAGATTGGAGAGTCTTCAATGTTGGATTCTTGCAAATAAGAAGGCAAAAGCACTTTAAAGAAGATTAGAGGAAACCTACACCTTTTTTTTCCAGCCTCTGTTTAAATAGACCTCATTAGAAGGAAGTCTAGTCAAGTCATTCTATTTTAGTAGCCAATTTAAGAAAAAAAACCCCCAAAACCAAAAAAACAGTTTAATGTTCTCTATTTAAATAATGCACTTATTGTTGGTGAAATTGTTCCTTCACTACAGCAGGCTCCAAAATTGTCCACAGTGCTAACCTGGCAAATACTAGCACTCAGGCATGGTCAGTTCTGCTGCAAGTCTAACACACCTTAAGAAATGCATTTAAACATTTTTCCTCCCTCGATTTTTTTTTTTCTGGTAATGGACTAGTACTATTAGTCTATACATGCAGCTGTGACTGTGATCTGATATAGCAAAGCATGGCATGAGGTATAACCAGAGTTGCTACCAAAGTGAGGATCCATCACTGACCATCACCTCTTGAAGTCCAAGCTGTGAATTTTTATCTTTCAATGTATCTTGAGTTATTCCTAAGCAGTGCCAAACATCAGAACTTCACAGCACTCTGAGCTCTGCTTTCAGTGGTATTATTGGGACTTGATTTATCAATGGGAAACAAGTATTAATCTTGCTGAGAGCCCATGATCACAGAGAGCCTTCCCTGTGCCATCCATTGCTTGTCCTTCTGACTCTGGCAGTTAGTTCTATTCCTATGCTGGCCTACAGAACTGCTGATGCTGCTGTCGTGTGGCATAGCAAATGGGATCACTAGCCCACTCTGGGTTAAAATAACCCTTTTGGCTTTCATTTATGTAAGATTATTTTTGTAAACACTTGTGAATGTTTATGTTTGCGTAAGATTAATTCCTTTGGTTTTCCACGTGGTCCTATGGATAGCTGAACCAGCTCAGCTGAGAGGTGGCATGGGAAGAAAGGAAGCAAGAGGAAAGAGTTGCCTAAGGTGGCCATGATGCTAACAAATGAAAGGCTGGAACTGGAGCTTCAGTGGAGCTTCAACGTCTACAGCACATTGACTTTGGTGGCAAAGCCAATTTCCTTGTTCCTGCTTTGTCGCACCAACGTTCAGCCACTTCCCCTACCTCACGTGCAATCTGAGCTTATGTCCTAGGGTCAGTAATGACATTGCGACTGTGCTTGTGGACTTTAAAGTAGAGCATATAAAACATATAAAATTGATCTACATTCTTAGGACTTTTTATATGTGAATTCCCTGTCTTAAATGAAACTGCTATAAGTATTGGAATTCAAGGGGAAAAGTACTAGAGCTTCCTGGATATTATGTGTCTAGCAGTCATCTTTCTAGCTCTATTTATTTTGCATGTCGATGATTTTTACATGAGAAACTGGAAAACAAATGCATTCTTTGTCTGCTTTGTCTGAGAGCGGCAGAACGTACCTGAGCTATAAGATGTGGTCTAGCCTTTGCTGCATGGAGCCCTTCAAGAACTGATTTACCCTACACTGCCCCAAGAAATTTATCCTCTTCTGCCTACAACCTATGCTTAGCTTGTACTACAGGACTAAATATTGACCTTATCCATTTCCACTCTTTGTCAGGCATTGTTGATGGCTCAGAAGCAGCACGTGGAGGGTGGAGGAGCTTACATTTCTTCACGCTTGTATTAGCCACTGGCTCTAGATCAAGAAATGTGCGAGCAACATTTATTAAATGTGATCAGTTGCAGATCTGTAAGTTCATGTTGCTTCCACTGACATTTTTCCATTTAAACTCTTAATTCTCCCTCTTGTGACCTCAAAATAGCGATTTATTGCAATCTGCTAGCATCTGAATATTTCTGATGTAACAGACAGAGATTTGTGAATGTCCAGGGCCTAGATGATCTCAAGCCAGGTCAGCAGATCCCAGTCTCCCAGATCGTTGAGTGTGAAATTTAGGGACTGTTTTCACAAAAGGGATCATTCAGTTCAGTGAAAGCTGCCTCTATTTTCATGGTTACGGCTGGGATTTGTGCCTTTATTGAGCTGTGTAGCAAGCAGAGTGTGTGGAAACTCCTGCTGAATAAGCCAGAGTGAAGGACAAGGGAGGCCTCCACTCTGGTACACAGGATGCCACTCTGGCACAGTCAGTTCTCTCTCCTGTGCCTATTTTATAATAACCTGAACCACATTATGCCTGGTGATTTGTTAAATTTGCATTCAAATTTGAGTTGAAACCTGAAACCGTGTCCAGGCTTAAGTCATCTGGAGTTTTGCTTTTGACTTCAAAGGGCCACACTTTTTATGTGGGTCTACAATTGCATGAGTGAGTTGAAGGAACACTTTTTTAGCTCTTCTGCAGAGACAGGTCTATTTGATGTACATCTTACTGCCATGGCAGCAGAATCTTTTCTGTATGAGATTTCTGTGCTCCTCTTGCTTATTCCTTCCCCTGAAGTAATAAATCTGTTTAGGGCACCAAAATTCTTCTCCACAACAGCTGGTATTAATTTTAAAGATGGTCCAGGTAAAGAAAAAAAAATATCAGTGAAAGGAATATAATTCCTGTTGGCAGGCATTCTTCCCTAGATATTAAAAAAAGAGAAGTGGATCTTTTCTCTCTGTCATGCTTGCTTATTAGAAGAAAAAGCATGCAAGAATCCTCCCCCCCATCCCCAGAGCAACGACCAGAGACACTTGCCATCACTGCTCCATCCTGCAGTGCAAAAGTCCCTCTGGGGAATGTAGGAGAGGTAGGAGAGCTGCAGAAAAATGTAGTGGGGAGAGGGATGCAGGACTCCCGTAACGAATGATAGGGTAGATCCCTTTTTATGTAAGTTTTAAAAGTCACTTACGGTAACTTTTAGAAAAATGCAGTCCCCCTGCAATCTCTGTGGCTGAAATTCTTAACTGTGCAAGTAGGCAGGATACTTAACAACTTTTCTTCTTCCTCCTTCTACTCCCCAGATTGTTCTGGAGGCCCTGGCTGTTCTCTTAGCTCAAATAATGTTTGACAGTTCAGTAATAAGACAAAAGACAACCTTCTTTTTTTGTCTTTTTTAATCCAGATAATTTAATACAATAAAGAAGCAGAGACATCAAAGCAAAGAAACTATATACATTGTACAAAGTATTAGGAATCTGTTCTCTTTTCAGAATTTTGACATGTGCTATGTAGTGTGGTTACAGCTATTAAGAAAATACAGACGTCTTTCCATGCAGTCCTCTTGCTATTTAAAACAATCATATGAAATCTGTTTTGATGCTGCACAGAGACACATACAGCTTTATTACTGGCTTTCAGTGAAGGTGGGTAGAATATGTTGGCCTTGCACTTCATTAGAGCAAGAGCAGGGCAGTTAATTCTGAATGAGACATAGATTAGATTTATGACACAGTGCAAGTTTTGTGTATGTAGACTTGCTTTCTTGTTCCGTCTTCTGAGCTCTGCTTAACTTCTTTTGAAGCATGTTTGGTTATCATTTATTGCCTGGGAGGGTCTTTTCAGAGTCTTTCCTCTCCTACAGCATAATACTGCTATTGAGACCTAATATGGACATGTACAGGATCTGCCCTTGTGATCTCTTATCTAGAGGGCAGCGTGTGAGCCTGTGCCAGCTTCATCTCTAATCAGCACAACAGTTCCTGAAACAGGTGATGGAGGGGACAAAGGTTCTAATAGTGCTCTTAATTTTTCAGAAAATATCTTTTTTACAGACCAGGTGATGGTCCATAAGGTGCCCAAACTCCTATCTACCTTCAAGCGGTTAAAATACATACAGACCTGATCACAGGGGGCAAAATAATTTAGCCATCTCAGGAGGACAGGGTGAGCTGTAAGTTGTCTTCTACTGTGACTCTTATAGCTTTATTATTGCGCTCTTCCAATGTATTTATGTCAGAGCTGTGGAAAGACCTTGAAGGGCAGGGTGAGCTGCAGGGGCTCAGTAGCTCTGAAACCTACGTGCACAATTCTTTAAGTTGGGGCATGGACAAAATACCGTGGTCACACAGAGAAAAGCATCTAGCTTGGGTTTTTTCAAAGTTAAGTCCAAGTTATCTTAGTTTTCAAGAAGATTATGTTTACTGATCTCAGGGTATTTTGATAATTATCATCCCTAAAAGTGTTTTACAACAGTGGGGAGATGATTCTAGCAGATTACTAAACATTAAATTAATGAGAAGGGCTGGGGTACAAGGTTTTAGATGGCAGAGAGATGAATGGTAGTTGTTGTGCTGTTTTATTTAGCAGTTTATAAATGAATTATTTTGCCATATTATGTTACCTGATTGCAGGTTTAGGTGGGATTATTGTCCTGAGTAAAGCCTTATTACCATGGGAAGAATATTTTCACATGGAGTTAATAAAGTGAAAGCAAAAAATTCCAAAGCTCTCTTTCTCGCTTAGGTGGGAAGGTGAGACAGCAAGACTGATTTTAAAAATAAATACGTATTTGTAAAAATGATGTGTGGGTAGACCAGGTCAAGGCTCTCTTGGCAAGATTTCCAAATGCACAGAGTTATCTTAGGATCATGAACTTTCTAGTTTGGTAGGGTTACCTAGGTAGGGAAATTCAGCAGACCACTCTCAATACAGAAGAGATGGTCTTCATTCCTCCCAAGTATAAGCGTACTTGTGCCTCCCCTGACACATTCTGATCTCTCCTTTGGGTGAAAGCTTTGGAAATAAACATTCATCCATTATGAAGGCTTCTAATGTGAATAGTAAAACCTTGTGGATTTTTTCCTTTGGTTATGGCCCATGACGGGCTACACAAAGAAAGGAAACCATATTTGGTAAGAATCAGGCTTTGTTGCTAACAAATAGATTTTATTCATATAAATAATGTATTTTCTTGCTATAAACCATTGGCTACAGAGCCAAGCTAGACATTGGCTAAAGAGATAGGCATTCACCAACAACAAAACTGTGAACCAGACCAAGGGGATGTAAGCAAAGGAATGGGGTTGTTTTCATCTTGAATCTTTAGATGGATTCCTGAGATTATTTAGTGCTCTTTTAGCCACTAAAGTTCCCACTGGAGTGTGATTTGACTTGATCTGGTCCAGTCCAGGCATTGTTACTTAATCTTTTACATATTCCAAGATGTCACTTGGATTACTAACCAGACTCTGTTATGTTGTCAGCCTTAATTTCCTCTGGAATAACTACCTTACTGCATCCAGATAACCATCTTCATATGAAGATCATTTGTTGTTGCCCAACATGGACAAATTCCAATTACTATTCCAGTTGGGATGACGACGTTTTCAGACAGCAGTAGTAACTCCTACGTAAAGTCCTACGTAGAGGAGATAGACATTAAAACCATGTTTATAATCTGTAGCTATTCACTATGGAAAGGAGATTTTAGGGCTGGTGGGTCTCTTTAGGTAGGTGAGCCTGTAAAATCAGGCTGAAATACATTTAAGCCACTGGCTAAGTGCACACCTGAATCTACCATAGCTGGAGGAGGACTTTGTGGAAGTGTACAGGTCAAGAGTTATTGGCTGGAGGATATGCCAAAGCTTAATGAATGGAAAATACATTTGCTATGCTGCTCTTTGGTTTTAAAACTGATGGTATGGCAAAGTAGTGAGTGACAGTCACTTGTACTGCATAACTTGGATACAACAGTTCCTCATTTGTCACAAAAAAATTTAATTAACATTTCAAAGAGGCATTTTATACTTTTCAGATGAGGCTGACCTTCCAAATGTAATATTTAATCTGTATGTCAGCAGCTAATTTTCCTGATGTATTATGTCATTTTCTGAGCATATCTAGAGAAACAGGATTACTGCTAAAGTTATTTTTTTTTGTTGCTTTCAGAATAATGATAGTGCATTTTTTATTAATTATGGAGAATGATAATCATTATCATAAAATAGAAATCACATGTTCCATGCATCTGTAACTTGTACAAAGTGAATAGGATGCTTCATTATTACCATTGGCAATAGCAACAGCAATTATTATTCTTTTCATATGAATCGGGGTTTGTCAGTATCAGGCCAAATGTATTGTGACAGAATGAGTCTCTTTAAGGATGTGGGTAATGATTCACTGGAGGGGCACAAATGAGCAAAAAGGAACGGTGGCAAGCTTTCAGTGATCTTGTGTTTGAATCCAATCCTGTAAAACTTTAAGCATATGTTAAACCTTACTCAAGTGAATGGTGAAGCTATTGACTGAGACCTGAATTACCTAGCCAGAATTAGAGTGTCGCTTTAGAGCGGAGCTGCCAGCCTGTGGCATGGAAGGTATGTGTGGCCTGTGAAATATCTTGATGTATTTGATGAGAGCCCACTGAAGAGGAAGGCCAAATATCCGCCAGCCAAACATTAGCATGGTATAAACCTGCTGCAAAAACTGTTTCCTCAACACCAGCGGGGCTCCATTTCCAAAGAGCTATTGCCTAAAAGTGGACAGATGATTCGGTCCAAAGGGGCATGACGCAGAAGATCCTTGCCCAAGGTGTCATGCTAGGAAACATTCAGAGACATGCCTCAGTCCTCTTCACTCGGTGTGTAGGTAGAGAACCCTTACTTCCAAAACACAGAAAAGCACATCCAAGCCACAACAGTACTGTGTGTATTAGTACAATTATTACAGATTCTGACCCAATAACATCCTGTGCATTTATTTCTCAGGTTAGGAATTTTTTTCGCCCTACGTGATATGAAAACTCTTGTGAAAACATTATTGATACACTGAGCCTTTGATACTTAGCTGGAGCAACAGGACTTCTGCAGTTCCAAAATCTAGCTTTGTTTTAAATGTTGCATGCTGGACGAAGTATTTTTGTTCCCTAATTCAGGACGTTTTGTTTCAAGTCCTCAAAACAGGGACTCACAGAGAACTGCGTGTTTCAGAAGGCTTGAGGTCAAGACACGCTGAAATGACTTTGAGAGAAACATAGCGTATGGTAGTGTAAAGAAGCATCTCTTAAATGAGATGACAGTTCTCTGCCCAGCAAGATGCAGTTGCTGTGTAGTTCACTAGAGGGCATGTGACCGTATTTTATAATCCTGAAGATAAAGAAATTCTGATTTAAGAGAGGAAGGGGAAAAAAAAAAAAAAGAAAAAAGTGTAGATCAGACATAGCTGCATTGCAAATAGAAAATGTTAGACCTGCCCGCTTATTTCAATTACCAATTTGAGTACATTGTTTGGAAACGAAGTTTATGTAAGTCTTGTAGTGTGCATATAGTGCCTTTTCTTTACCGGGGAACTGAGGCAGAAGTATGCACTGCAGTTTACTCTGAATTCATTTTATCCACTTCTTTGTACTGTCAGTTTTTTCTTAATGTTTCTCTTGGGGGAAAAAAATGTAGATACCGTACTGATCCCTTGTTATGGAAGCTGCCAGAATAAGCAACTCAGATATTCACTATAAATATTTCAGAATATCTAGCATTTCTATTTGTAACCGCTTAATCTTGTACACATGTTAAAGGAAATCGATTTTTAAAAACAATTATTTTAGATTTAAGTTTTCTGTAGGCAATAGAACCTAGAAGACCTAGTTATTTTTAATATATAAACTATTCCCCTACCTTGGAGCTTTAAAATATAGAGGCATTCGGGTCAGTTGTTTTCATCTGCTGTATAAACAACCCCTAAATCTCCCGAATTTCATAAGTATTTCCAGTTGCTTTCAATTTTGGGGTTAAAAAAAGGCATAATCCAAATAAGTCTAGCAAAACCGCTTTCCCCCTCATTTTTCTGTCGTGTCTCATACTATGCCTGAGTGCAAAGCCATTTATGGCATTTACAACTGTAAAAACTTTGTATTTGCTGAAGTGAGAGGACACAGGTATAGTACTGATTGGTTAAGAATAGATGATGAATGAAATATGGCAGAGGAAATATGGCTCTGGGAGTCCTGGGCCAAATTCCGGACTTCTTCACTTAAGTTTTGCTTTGGTTCAAACTCTTACTGGTACAGACAGAACTTGGTTGAGCAGTAGCCCATGTTTTTCCAAAGCATCGCTCTTCATCATCTCCTAGCTCCAAGAACTACATCTAAAAGAGAGAAAAAAAAAAAAAATTCCAGAAATTCTCTTGGACTTGGCAGTGAAGAGCCCTGCAGAGGGACTCTGTAACTTCATTGTTTGCTGAGGTTGTTTGTTGCATCTCCCATCCATGTCTAAAGAGGCAAGAAGTGAAATGTTTGTGTGGTCC
Organism: Chionis minor; assembly: GCA_013398295.1. Taxonomy (NCBI): domain Eukaryota; kingdom Metazoa; phylum Chordata; class Aves; order Charadriiformes; family Chionidae; genus Chionis; species Chionis minor. The sequence goes on from VZSF01002487.1 coordinate 236,813, forward strand.
ATGAGTGGCTGCTGAAACCTGCCAGCTCCTCTCTGGTATGCAATTCTGTTGAAATACATCTGCTAATTGTTCCTCCCTGACCATGTTGCTGATCGTGGCACTGCTCGCTCTCAGTTCTTCATTTGTGTGCTCTGGGTACCAGTTTCTAGTCAGGATCCAGCCCCACCTGAGCTTCCACAGCTCTTCATCTTGCCTCCCATCCCTGACGTGTGCACTCTTATTTCTTGGAGCTTGCTCCTGTGCTCAGCCACTGAGTCACCCTGGATCTGCCTTTGCACGGCTTTTCTCTCCTGCACTGTTAGTATTCCCTTTGTGAACTGATAACTGTATGTTTTATGGGGGAAGAACCATAGTGCATCTGTGCAGAGAATGTTAAAAACAGGGGGGAGATAAAAAGCTGTGCTTTGGACATGTAATAGCTAAAAATTAGAATAAGTTATCCTCCTTAATGATTCCCCGAGGTTCTTTTTTGCAACAGGGTCTATAAAAAGCCTCTGAAAGATGATATGCCTGAGGCAGAGAGGAGACGAGATAACACTATGGCTTTAATTATAGTGCAAAAAGATGTAAAATGTAAATATATGAGAACTAAACATCAGTGGCTACGTACTCCTCCCATACCCTTCGTATGTCCTTCAAAGGGTCTCCCATTTGGGCCAGAACCTGTGGTGATGGCTGCTCTGCGGGCTGCGGTCCGGCGTGCAGAGGTGGCTTTGGAATGGCAAGCTAAGGCAGTGTAGGTGGGACGTGGAATAACATGGAATAAAAAAACTGGTCTGGGAGATGGGGACAGTCACTGCGAGGACCTGTGTGAAGCTCGTTTGCCATGTGGCAAAAGTCCCTGGGTACATTCTCCATCTCATCTGCAGTAAGACAGAAAACAGCTGGGGTTAAGCTGACGCACTTCAAAATTGCACTTTAAGTCAAATAGTTACATTAATGAGGGACTGATACCAACCATCACCCTAAATTACCTTACGTTCTGACTCGGTAAACACAACACACTTAACTATGTCCAGCCAGAACTAGGAAGAAAAAAAAAAAAAGGGAAAAAAAAAAAAAAAAGGTAGCTGGCTCTTTATTGAAGAAAAACAAACTCAATGTATCAAACTAGCAAGAAACATTTTTTTTCAATATTGTTTCCCTTATTAAAGAAGAAGCCCATTCTGCATCTGCCATGAAGATTTGGATGGTGGGTTGAGATCACACTGAAAGTCAGGGTGGCCTACATCAGAAAAGTTGCATTTCACAGAACATTTGCTATTGATATGTTGGGAAAGTGTCAGACTTGCGGGAGGACTGGAGAGTATTTGCATGATACATTAATAAGAAACAGTTTAGTATACTAGATTACTAAAACATGGTTAATTTTGAAGCCAAAGCCCACACATTCTTAACTTTGTTTCCCAGCTGAAGAGCCAATATACTCATGTATTGTACAGGAACCGGAGCGTTATTCTTTGAAAGCAAACCCAGTGTTTAGAAAATCCAAAATTGAGATAACAGCACAGCATATAGGCATCACACAGGATGTTATTTTAAGCTGTAATGCAGAAATGTCAGTACACTTGATATCTTTATTTACAGCACGTGTGTTTTGGGAAAGCAGGTTACATACGTTCTTGCTTTACAAGTCCTGTGAAACGGAGATAGTTTCATTTGTCTTGGGAAGCTCGGTATCTGACAGGCTGACAGGAGGTGTATTCAACAATTCCGAGAGGTTTTAAAAGATGCAGGAACATAGGCTCCTCTTCTTCAGATTTGAGAGGGAGCTGCTTTTTGAGACGGCTGTCCTCATCCCAGGAGCATTTTAAAAAACACGTTAATTTCTGAACTGCAGAGTTTAACTGAGTTTAATTCAGTTTGCTGTACAACATCCCTAGCTACCGTGCCTGTCTCCTGGAAGCATTAATCATCTTCCTCACCTTGGAAAGAACAATGGACCTATAGGAATGTATGTTCTCTAGAGCTAATTTTAAACATAGTATTGACAAAGTAGTCCTATTTTCTAAGATCATAGGAAGAATTAGAACTGGAGTAGGTTAAGCATATTCTCAGTTTAATTGACTGAGATTAAAATTGATTGATCAATTAAAAAATGATACAACCTCCAAGTCAAAACCAGGCGTGACATCCATGTTGCGGCAGAATAAAAAATGCTGCTCTAATTGGCTGGTCATCTGAAAAGTCAATTTTTATAATATTAAAGTCAGAGAAAGACAGAGAGAAGGTGTTTGTCAGTGAGTTTCTTATCAGTTTCAGTGAAGCATCAGAGCTCCGCCTCCCAGCCACTTTGGGTTGGATTTGTGCCTTACAGTTAATTTCACTGTTGCTTGAGTGAGAAGCTCTTGAGTTGTAGATGGTGTCCTCTGAAAAGTGCCCTAGATTGTCGCTCCTTTTTTTTTTTCTCACCCCCCCCCCCC